>ML836545.1:0-15936 GCA_009831015.1 Picea engelmannii | reverse complement strand
AATACAACATAAGATCTATATAATTCCAAGTTCTTCACTTCCCAATTGTTCTGCATATTTCATAACAATTTATAGATCAAGAATCAATCAATAAAGCTTCTTTGGGATGGTAAGGCTAGTCCAAGATATTCTCCTTGTGGTACTCTAGTTATCCTTGTACCCAAAACGGAACAATAAGAATGGAGATTATGCACATAATAAAAAGCATTGAACAAGATCGATGTGAAAGATTGGCACTCGCTACCCAAGATTGATGATCTCATAAATTAGTTGAAAGGAGACAAATATCTTAGCAATATTGACCTAAATTTTATTTATCAATGAGTACATATGAACCCTTCTAATTATTAGGAAAAACTCTCAAGACCAAATATGGGATCTATGTCAACAATGGATTTTCAGGTCAATGGTAATAATCTATTGTTATTTCCCACACCAATGTTTAAATGTCTCTATTGACATGCTTGTGTTAGTGTGCACTTTTTCTTACAAAAATGGGTGGGGCTAGATGAAAGTCCTAGGAAAATTTGCAAAATAGATTACCCCAATTCATGGCATCCTCCCAGGAAAAGGGTGGTTTATGGAGTTTCTATAATGGTTTATGCCCCCTCTCTTGATCACCTAATTCAACATATAGGTCACAAAGAAATAAGAGGTAATGAAGAAATTTGAGTATCTTCCCAGAACAAGAACACTTCCAACATATATATGATGAAATCCAAGCATAAAAATACAATCAAAACCTCATAAGGCACTATGAAATGATAAATTGTTATGGATGTTAAGAAATCGCAGCAAGACAACAGTTTACAACATCAAATACAGGTTTATAACAACAATAGATTATAGAGATCATAATTGCATCAATTGACTAGGAAAATTAACGCATGTCTAGTAGAGTACATGAGAACCTTCCCTTATTCCTAATTCTTTCACTTGATTCCTTGTCTAAGGCTTTTATAGCTTCCATCCCAACCCTCCTAGCTACTTCCCTTTTGCTTTCCTCAAGTTGTTCAGATGTCATATTGAGGCACACTTGAGGGGATACTGTAAAAACATGGTTTATGGCATCAAAGGGATTCACTTGATCAGGTTCCCTATTGTTCCTTGGGAAATCATGTTCCCAATGTGAGTCTCCACAAGTCAAGCACCAAGGAGTCTCTTCTATGTATTCAACTGTATTGAACCAAAATTGTATCCTCTATTTCAAGAGGTGGCATCAATTTCAACTCCAACACATGATCTAACCTATCCAAATTCAATTGATATCAATTTAAATATGCTAAACAAAGTTGAACTGGGAATACCAATACACCAACAGTTGTTGCATCGGTGATCTCCATTGTGACACTCTCACAGACTACAAAACAACTTCATCTTCCCTTTTTGAAACATAAAATGACAATTATTTCAATCATTGGATTTTTGCAAGCAATTTGGCATGAGAAATTTCAAGTAAAAAGCTTGACCAAAAGCCCCTATCAAAAATAAATTATAGAATAACAAAGATCAACATAAATCAAGCTTCGACATATCACTATCTCGATTCTCCAAGCCACGTCACATCACATATACCATAATCACATCAAACATATCACACTTAAGTAATTCAACATATCAAACATCTCTCAAATGCAACATATTTATATTTTTTCCATCGGAATTCTGATGACAGTTGACCAAGTCAATGTTGACTTAGTCAAATAGTGGATGATCGTTTGAAGAGAGTAACGACTATCCCTACTATCATCGGTAGTGAGACGAATCTAGAGGTGTCGTATGTATTGAGACAAATATAGAGGTATCGTCTGTATTGAGACAAAGACATAGCTAACATCGATATTAAGACAAATAGAGAGGTTTATGTCTCAAGTTCGACAAAGACGAGCGGGATTGAAAAAAAAATAAAAAATTCAATATTTATCTTGAATTTTTTGACAATACAACTAATTTTGTCCATACTTTTTGGGCTCATGATTTGGTTGTTTTATTATGATGATTGAATCCTTTTTGTACTGGTATTATATGTGTATTTAACCATTTTGAAGAAGTTTTGAAGGATTCTATATCAATTCGTCATAGCTTTATACCAGATATGTTCAATTGATGTTTTGCGATGGTTTTGAGTTAAAATTGATTTGATTTAATGTCTAAAAGAATCTAATGCACAATCTGTGTGTCACAGGACGAATTCTCCATGCGATTTTCCATCTGGTAGTTAGTTCGACACTCCATCCAGCACCTGATTTGGTACTTCATCCGACACTGCGTCCGACACTGCATCCAACACTTGGAGCGTAGGCAAGTTGGCGGTTGTTATATTGGCGGCCTGTGCTAGGAGAATCGATAACCTGGGTTTTGTTCCCCCTCATGGCCTCCAGATACTGAGATTTTGACATCTTGGATTAAGCAGTTGTGCTAATCGTTAAGTGGATCGTTCAGTTTCTAGAAGCTAAAGATTGTTAGCATGCATTTAATGGAATTTACCATTTTTATAGGACGTTGACCCTTCCAGTAGTCGACCTCTCGAATTGTAATCATTATAAATACCACAGTAGTGGTTAGAAAAAAGTGTTAATAATTGTTAGAATCATTTTTGTTGTGTAACTCGGACATTTCTGCAAACTTGTGCTAGATTGCGTTTTTTTAATTTAATGCCAGAACCATGTTGATTTAGCTCGTGATTCGCTATTGAGAAGTAGCCACGACCTACTGGTGGGGGCACCAGTGGTCTGGGTGAATACTTATATAGATAGCTTGCATATTTTAGTTGTGTAATTATCATTTAATTCATTTCCTTGTTCTATGTGTTTTGTTATTTTAAATGTTGTGTGTTTGTTGTTCATTATTTAATTGTTTAATTCCCTTTTTGCAGGTTGCTTGTAGGAGATAGTTGTTATTATACTGTGTCTTTTATTTATTAGTGAATGGCTTGCAATCTACTAACATAGATGGTGTGTTAAGATGCTAAATTAAATTTCTGCAGGTTAAAATAGAGTAGTTAGAACAGAGTATTAGTTAACACAGAGTACATAGTTTCTTTTACAAGTTTCGATAGATTAATAGTTGCGAGTTATGTTAATTTAATTCTCAGTTTAGTCATGATTTCCTGAATCTATTTTTCTTATCAATCTTGTTGTAGTATGCTAAGATAGAACTAGGTTTTTTATTATGTTTTTACAAGAATTTCAATTTGCAATCTGAGTTTTTAATAATGGATTTATCTTAGTTTAATATTGAGATCTCAGTTCGATTTGAATGGAAATTTTTAAGTAGAAGTTGAATTTGAAATAATATTTTAGTTACGAGTTTCTAATTGTGTGAATTTGCTTGAGTTAGCATAAGAGCGCATTTGAATTAAGTATAATAGTGTTTTCTTATCATTGATGATTGATATATGAATTGAGAGATCACATGGATTTTCAAGATAATTGGTATTTCTTCTATGATGGCTAAGATCTCATTAGATTGCTTGATTCATACTTTTCATTTCTCCATAGAAGTTAATATTGAATTTATTCCTCTTGATCTATCACTAATCGTTAGATGTCATCGTGATGTCATAAGGAACCGAAGACATAATCATCATATTTGAAGTTTCTTGTTATTGCAGATTAAGAATAGTTTTTGACTAATCTTTGAATACTGTCATGATGCTTTTGATTAAGCAAGATAAGATTTCCCTTTGTAGAGTAGAAATGATTATGAGTTTTATCTTAAGAATAGAGTTTACTTGCTGAATAGTTTTGATTAGTTTACTTGATGAATGGTTTTGATAGGTTTACTTGTTGAATAAATTTTACTAAATTAATTGTTTGATTGTTTATTTGCTTACTTGTTGATGCTCATTGATTAGAATAATTTGTTGTTGTTGTTGCTTATTAAGTTGAATAGATTCAATAGATTACTTGTTGTTTCTCATTAGATTAAATAGGTTAACTTGTTCAAAGTAGGGTTTTGATATGCTTCTTTAGGAACAGTTCATCTATTCATTGTTTAAAAGTTGCTTAGGGTAAATAGTTCAAGTTCTTTGATAGGGTTTGCTCATTGATAGTCCTTGCTTAAGTAAATTAACCCTCACATAGACCATCTCCTTAGTTAGATCATACTTCCTCTAGGTTTTCTTCCTTGGTATATATAATGCTACAACTCTAAGTTTACTTACCCTGGGTTGACAATTTAATTGAGGGATTTAGTGCATATAGAACACCCATCATTTTTGGCGTCGTTGTCGGAGAGTTGTCTCAAGGTAGGAAATAATTAGGATATAGATCATTTCTGAACTTTAGCATTAGTTTGGTGGCAGGGAAACTTTAAGACGAGAGATAAGAACTTGTGCATCTGTTATAGAAGGTTCCCCCAAACCCAATGGTAATTTTTCTTTTTTTTTGCTTTCATGAACAGACCTAGGGACCCAAAGGGAAGATACATTAAAACCAAATTAGACCTTTCAACCAAGGTTCCTTTCGACCTTTTGGGGGGGAGGAACATTCTTCTCATAAACTCAGCAGATCGATACCAACAAGTAGGATATAGCTCATCCCAAAGAGCTAAAGCTATCTCTGAAGAGACTAAAACAGGGAGCACTATAGAACAAAAAATTGAAGATTCAATAATAGTGGGACAGGAGGAAAAACCTCTCAAGACTTCCATATAACCAACCAACACAACCTATTTTTTAACGCCATCAGGAGACCCTAACTTTGTAGACATCATAGACCTTGAACAGGTGAATACTATGTTTGGTAGTTCAACCAATATAATTGTTTCTCAAATTGAAACAGAAAATTTGGCACCAATAATATCAATTGGCTTGAGTAGAGTCCCAAACATCCAAGCATTCAGAAGACCTTCCCATCAGAGGGATACCTTTCTTAGACAAGAACTTTGGGATACTTTGTTCTCTTCAAGGATAAAACCATATAGGTACTCTCTTTTTGGAAACCAGACTAGTATGGATGATCAGGAGGATCACAACAATGTAAGATACGAGGAGGGAGAAGAAGTTGGAAACCAAACCGAAACCACCTTTGGGTTTCCAATTTTGGATGCCACACGGAATGTCAATATGAAAAATATTCCCCTCTTGGCACTGCCCACTGTTGACGATAAAAATCGCAATGGGGATTTCGCCTGCAAAGTATTGCTAAAGCCTATTATTATAAGCTAACGATATATATAATACTAGTAGGTGGGACCCCCTTATAGACTGGAGGATCAGGTCTGGTTCTTATTTGATGTTTATATTGTTTTTAGACATTGCTTACATGGTTCTACTTGAGTGATGATGCGATCTTAGTTTTATTTGTGATATAATGACAGGTGGATAATGCATGCTATGTGTGGGTTTCGTGCTCTAAGCTCCAAATTCTTTGTATGAATGGCTTATATTCACGATTATGGCATTGTTGTTTAAGCCATGAATTGTCACATGTTGTACCTACACAAGACACATGTTGCTTATAAGAGGAAATAAGAGCAATAGAAAATAGAAAAGAGACCTATGAAAAAATCTAAGGAAAAGGAACTAAGTTATCCTATATTATAGTATGCCATGCTACATTATATGCAAATGAAATTAAAACGATTATTTTTAGTCCTAGATAACAAAGTTAGTGGCTATTCAACATATTGAGTTATATGAAGGCACATTCGATATGCATTATGGTATGTTTGGAAATGGTTATTGTGATATAGGGTGGCGCATTTGACAAGTAATGGATGTTAGTTTCGATGCATGGATTAATTCAATGGATTAAGGGATGGTTGGTTGGCGTGCACTAAGTAATTGAATGAATAAAGGATGGAAGTGACGTGCATTTACTACACGTCACTCCATACCTCTTCCATTGGCCATCACCCTAGCTTGAATATTGTTCAATTGTTGTTCGCTGTGGTTAATATCCAATTTTTAGGCAAGGGAAGAACTGCTCGACCAAGCTCGCGTTTTTAAGGCTATTTGGTTACAGGTATGTTCTTTTTTGTCATCCATGAACTCGCTCTATTTATGAAATAGATGTTGTCTCGGTGATGTATTGGTCTGTGTTTTTATTAAGGCTAGCAACTATGTGAACTATGGTGTTTATCTGAAATGGTTGTTTGTGTGGTTCTCGCTGCAAATGGAAAAATTGGATGGTTAAAGTCCCAGTTTCATTGATTATTCTGAGTGGTAGAAGCCATGAAGTCTCTCGGTTGTCTTTATAGGTTTTTTGTTGGAGGGTTAATTCGTTCCAGACTTCTTGGTTGTCTCCACATAGTTCTTGTCACCATACCCAGTCATAATTTTTGTTATGGGGTTGTTGGGTTTGTTCTCAAACCACCTTGTGTCACTGCATATCGTTTCACCTGGTTGAGGGCTAGCTCATGATTATTGATGTCTATGCAATTGGTTATGATGGTTATTATGCCAAGGGGCTCTCTTTAGGGTTCGTTTCTTTCATGGCTCTATTTTCATATCAGTATTATTCGGGTTGATTGGGGAAAACCACGAGGGTTATGCTCTGCGTGTTCTCAGGTTATTACAGGCCAGTAAGAAGCCTCTTCTCCTCTGTTTGTGATCTCTCCTACCTGGTAAGTTATCACCCTATCTTGCAATCCATTGGTTATGTGGCCTATGTGTCCACTGTGTTGTCTCAAAGGGTTATCACCTGTTGTTGGTGGTCGACTCCAGTCTCCCTATGTTGTTTCCACATAGCGAACCTTAATTACTCAGAACCCACCCTTGATTATTCAAAACCATTTTGATAATGAACCAGTCGGGTATATCGTTGATCGTTATGAGTTGGTGGAGCAACGTTGACAGTGGTGATTATTGGTTCGTCTCTGTTAATAGCATTGACAGTGGTCTTTATTATGGGTAGATAGTCATTGCATTATTTATGATGACAGTTGAATTGATAACTCAACATGTTTAATTGGTTGGTTTGAGAACGAAATTGGATACACGGTGGTTGCCTCTTGTGTTGTTACAATTGGATTGTTAACCCAAAATTATTTTATGGTTAATTAAGTCACAACGATGCTTCTTGCATTATGCGTTGGTCTGTGTGGGCTTCCTACAACATGGTATAAGTTGAATAAATGATTGCTATTACTGTGTGTTTTGATTCCCAATCGAGAGTATTGCAATTTAAAAATCATGATAGTTGTGACGTGGCTGTCTATCGTGTATGTTTTATGGATACCATGCTTTGTATCAGAGATGGGCACAGGTTCTATAACAATATGGTTTTGTTTGCAATTTAATTGTTAAATTGAATTGAGGAATGGAATCAGGCACAATTTTAAAAGAACTTGTGTCTGTGTTTGATTTGAAGGTTTAATTTATGACGATGGTTGATGATTTGGATGTTGAATAGAGTTGATACAAATGATTGTGTGTTCATTAGTATTTTTTAAATGTTTGAAAGAAGAAGTAAGAGTAAACAAAATTCTTTTATAGGTTTTTTTGGCAATCATATTATTTTTAGTATGATGAAACTGTGTTTAGTTAAAAGTGTTAGGGATTTAAATGTGAATAGTGAGCAAGTTTAACATAGAGTAATGGTTAAATTACACACAGTGATCATTAATTGATCACATAAATTGTTTGGTTAGTGTTGAACATTTGCGTTAAATACAAAATGGTTTTATGGTTTACTTAATTAATTTTGTGAACAGTATCCGCTCTTTTTCCCTACCATTATTTCTCTTTTCGTTAGTTACAATCCCCTTGCCTTCCCATATTCATTACTCACTCCTTGTTCCTAAAATTTAATTACAGTTAATAAGAGCTCTGTATTGTGACAGTTTAAGATCACAAGGATGGATTACAGTGATATGTTCTTTGGTTTACATTTCAGATGATTGTTTGTTGTCGGTTAGCAGTAACCATGTTCTTTTTCCCCTTATTTTAACATTTTTCGCTCAATACAAACCCCTCGCATATCCCAGAACCTTTGTTCACCCCCTTCTCATATTTTAAAAGAGTTGACATGTATGGTTGTTAAAGAAACTACTTGCTAATCAATCGTGCATACATGAATGAGTTTTTTCAGCCGAGGTAGCCATGGAAGAGGTAACCAAGGAAGAGGTAATTGGAACAGGGGCCCCAGAAAGGCCAAGATTCTCCATTCACTTTGATATTGACTCGCAAGAGTTAGGCCGATTATTTCAAGCTGGGTTTTTTAATTGGATTGGGAAAGGAGTGGTCCAACCTAGGCTTGAAAGGCCTCCATTCCAGGTTCTACAGGCCCATAGTGTCACCGTGCATCCTCATGTCTCACTACATCCTGAAGTTCCCGAAAATGATGGATGGCAAGAGATTGTCCACCCGACAGTCCCCCAACATTGTGGCTGACCCAATTTGTCTCTACCTACTCCCCCTCCTATCAATCATATTGTCCAAGTTTCCCCTATCCACTCACCAATTCAGTATTCCCATGCTAGAAAAAGGTTGAAAATCGAGGCCCACCATGCCCCTGAAAAAAGAAAATCCATTGTTGTCCCTTCCTCACCCTCCAATGGCTCTGATAAATCTGTGTCCTCCCGGATGCATTTGAGGGATGATTTCTCTCATGTGATCAACGAGATTAAACCTAAAGGCTCAGCACAGCCAAAGGAAGATTCAGAGAGATCAAAATGTGACAGCAACAACAAGGGAAGGATTGCATCTTAGAGTGGGAAATATGGATTTTAAGTTTTATTTTATTTATTGTTGATGACAGTTGACTTCAAAAATTTTGGACATCATGCTATTTTTGGATATATGAGTAATATATTTTGAAAATAATTTCAAATATCATTGAGATAAATTTTCAAATATGAATGTGATGATGGGAGTCACAAGGAGGGTTGTTTTGTTTAATTAACTAGTTGTGTTATGATTTTTAAAATCTAAAGGGGAGTCACAAGGGGTCCCACCTACTAGTTATTATTTATTTTAAAACCCTTATTATGATTTATTACTTTTGCCCCTAACTAAAAAGTTGGTTGAGTTTTTAGTTAACTTAACTAATGAAGTAGTTCAACTATTTCAACCAATTCTAATTTGCTTAAAGGAAAAAGGAAAGGGAGGAACAAGAGGAGAATAGAAGGAGACACATACTAAGGTTTGCTCTTGAGTTTTGTTAAGACAATTTAGTTTTCATTCATTCCTTAATTCATTAGAACCCTAATTCTTTTTTATGATAGCAGGGTCTTATTGTAGACAATAAGATTCAGGGCTGAATTACATCATTCAGACACTTGTTTTTCAGAGGTGTTGATCTATCTTTGATAGTTTGTGTAGACTTATTTGTTTGTGAATTAGTTTTAATGACTGACAAAGGCTATTGTGAATATTCTAGTGGGAAGCAACCTGTGGCAAGTTGATCCATCTTTTAAAGTTCAATTTTTTATTTTCTGTCAGAAGTCCTTTTGTATGTTTCATCGGGGACGTCTAAGTTTGACTTTGGTCCAAAAAATTCTCAGGAAAGTTTTGTAAAGAGAATGATTCTTTGATGAATTGGAATGAAATAAAGGATTTCTTTATGTCTCATATGTGTTCATTATTGACTTGGTGTCTTTACTTCTGTCTCTATATTTATTTCATCATCTAATATAATCTAAAAATTACAAAAAAATGAGTTTTTCAGCAAGCTTTTAATTATAAAAAAACAACCTAAGCACTTTTAAATAATACTTGTGAATTAGGATATTAGTTTTGATGGCTATAAATATAGGGTGATATTCCCTTCTATCTTGATTTAGCCAAGAAAGATATGAAAATGTTTGAGTAAGATCATTTCATATCTTTTCCTCAACATTTATTTGGCGACCATACTGGGGAGATCTTCGATATCTCTCTGGTTAATTTTTATGCTTGATTAGCATCGAATACATCTATTTTTCTGATATTGATTCTTTGACTGTTTTATTTCTTAATGGTTGTGTATGTTGCAAGGAAACCCAATATTGAGCATAGTCTTGAAGATCATACCAACATTGCTTTGAATTTTTTCAACACCATTTTAGACACTTCCAATACTCGTGATGAGCTTAATCATTCATGAGAAGCAATTGAACAAGATATTAGTGCCTAAGAACGTTGGGAAGCTAGACATAGACAGCCCAGAAATCTGCAGTAACCTTCTTGTTCCTTCAGTTTTGGCCTTACTTTCATGTCCTTAGACTTTCACGTTTCTAGAATAAGAAGATGCTTATCACCTAAAATTAATCCTATTGTTGAAATAGGAAGGAGGAACATTGTGTTGTCAACCCAACAAAGTGCTCTAATGAGAAATTTGTCTAATTTATCTAGTTCATCTTTCTCTCCCTCACCTATCATCCACAAGATGGCATCTAGTGGTGGCTCTGGTGGCACTGGAAGTGCTTATTCCTCTCATTCTTCATCTTCTTCAGTGATTTGTAGCTTATATAGCCACCATATCCCTGTCCAATCTACCACAAACATTACCAAAGTCATTAAAAAGTATGGGCTTTTTCAGTTTGAAGAAGATGCCACAACCACATTGTGGCATGTGTCCTCTCCTCTTAACCTAGCACCTGCTACTCGTCCACTTCCTAAATTCAAAGAAAATCTCCCTAGGTTCTCGAGAAATAACACTTTCACTACAAATGAACACTTGGCGGCATTTTCTAATGCTTGTCACAATATAGGAGCCAATGACAATGATACTTGCATGCTCTTATTTGTCAATTGCTTTGAAGGGAAGGCTGTGGTCGATTTCTTTGACCTTCCTCCTAAGATTTTGTCTACTTGGGAGGAGTTAGTTTATTGGTTCAGATACACATATGGGCAATCCAAAATCCCAACTAAGAAGTTACAGGAGTACAATAACATCACCTATAAGGATGGTGAGACCATCAAGTCCTTCAACTTGCATTTCACTAAGCTATAAAATCAAATCCTTGAACTCATTCGACCTCAGAACTAAGCCGATTTCATGCATTATTACAATGCATTACCTTCTCCCTATCGTCATAGTCTTGAGGAAAAATTCATTGATAATCACGGTTCCACTCTGCATACTTTTTTAGAGTATGAAGAACAACTCGAAAGAACAGGTCTTCCCCAAGGAGAATTTGTTAAACAGATAGACATGTCTTCCCTCTGACATCTAGTACAAGATATGAATAATCATATGATAGCATATGAGTGAAAGGGAAATGTCTCCCCTCTAACCCCTGGAACTTCATCCTCTTCTGCACTTCCCTTTAGAAACCCAATTGAAAATAATTTTCAGCCTAAAGCTATCTTGCCTCGAAGTTGGTGTAACTTTTACGAGGAACACCACGAGGAAGCCACATGTGAGGTAGGGAAGAGTGCCAGATATAAGTTATTTGGTAAAAGACCATAAACTACCATCGTTGTCCTAGATTTTGCAGAGCCAAAATATGTCATGATCATCAATACTAGGAACAAATCCTATGCTCCCAAAGGCAAATTTGATCCTCCCCGCAATTCTTCTATCCCAAGATCATCATCACCAGTTGCTACTATTTGGGTTCCTAAAGTTTCTGAAAGTCAAGAAATTACCTCCCCTCTCCCCTCTTCCAAATATAATATTTTGAATCAGTTGGCCAGCATCAAAGCAGATGCAACCCTTATGGACATGGTTGTCACCCCTAAACAACAGAGGCATATGAAACAATTCATGGAAGAAAAAAAAATTGTTGTATCCAACCTATTTGAAGAGGTAAATGAAGAGGATTCATCTGTAAATAAAGTAGGTCTACATAACTTTAGATACTCTGTAAAAAAATACCCCTTTTATATTTATGTAAAGATTATGGATAAAATCGCCCATTGTTTCTTCATTGATGGTGGTTCAGTCCCAAGTGTGATGTCGAAGATTATTATGGAAGAGCTAGACTTTTCTTGTACAAATGAAAATGTCAGAATCATGCTCTCCAATAATAGTCTACAACAAACAACCATAGGCGAGATTAAAGATGTGACCTTAGTTTTGTGTGCACACCCTGAAATAAGGAAAACCCTTAGCATTCAGGTAATTGACATGCCAGTAAGAAATTAATCAATCATCTTGCGAAGAGATTGGAAAGCCTTAATAGGTGGATACCTCTCACTCAAAGGAACACATTTATCTGTTCCTTGGAATGGTAAAAACATTATAGTCCTTCGAGAGGGAAGGATTTCACCTTACATAGAGACTGTCCCACAACCTAATGTAAACTATATCGAAGAATACCTAGGAGTGTGTTGAGTCTCAGTTTTGACATATATAATGCCCTATATTACCTTGTATCTGATCATTTTTTCCTATGTTATAATCCTATACTTGACTATTTCCTCCCAAACACATACCCAATGACCTTGTTCATGTTCACAAGAGGTAATTGATGATTTAAAGCATGATTTTTTAACTTTCTTGAATTAATTCGATTAGAGTGTTTTATCTTGTATAATCCTAACGGTTTGATTCATGAGCAGCCTATTCTGGTACCAAGTCATGCGCCTAATTCGGCACTCAGGATTGTGACTGTGTGTATTCCGGTATTAAACAGTTACCTACAAGATTTCGGCACCAGCATTCCAGTACTAGATTTTCTCCTCAATTTACGAGCAGATGATGATGAATCTAAATATTTTGGGAGATGGGTTTTGTCCGGAGCAGTGTTCTCATTCGGACCCATGGTCCAGAATCCAAATATCTCACACGTATGGACCTCCATTTTAGGGGGAACAATCCATCCTCAATCTTTGCCAATTTTCCAAAAATTCTAAGATCATGCCCAGATTCGTGGGAACAACATTTTCTTCATTAGATAGTGGTTGTACTCGACCTCCATTGATGGAAATTTGTTTTGATTTGGATTGGATTGTCTATATCCAAATTTGTAATGTAAAAATCATATAAATTGAGTGATGGCTAAGACAAAAGAGAGAGGAATTACTATGATGTAAGATTGGTTTTTGGAGAATGATATACATTGTTATGTTGGGAAATCAAATGTTGAGTTTATGATCCACTTAATCAATTGAAGGAATGAAGATGTTGTTTGTGCAATTTACGGGTATGATTAGAACGCTTTAGTCTGCTATCATTTTAGAGGTACCTTGTTGGTTTGTCAATAGCCCACCGTCCCAACTAAGGTAAACCTCTCTGTATATTCTTTGTCTGATTGTGTGAGTATTTAACAGGTATGTTTTGTCAATTTTTTTTAAATGCATTTTAACTATTAAACACAGAATCTCTTTCTTTTGAATTAGTGTGAGCAGTTAGTTTCCTTTCTTTTCCTGTAGGATAACATTTAAGAATCTGATGTGTGGGATTGCTTAGTAAACAAATATTGTTATTCTGAGTGTGAGATAGTAGTGTTCTTAGTGGGTACAGAAATAATAGGACTTCATCTTTTTACTTCATGTTCCATAATGAAGCCTTTCAATTATATTGATTGTTTTATGTACTACACATGTTTGATTGAATTACATGAAGCTGGAATTGATTTTGATTTCAAGAGTGATTGGAGTTGATTGTTATTTACTGTTTTGATTGCTACAGGAGACAAGCTTCTCAAATTCATCTCTTTAATTCATGAGCCTGGAATGAATCGAATTTTTCCTTAAGATAGAATCATTTGATTGATTTTTTTTCTTGAGAAGTTTTATTATCAGTTTTATTTGCTAAGTTTGAAGTTGTGTGAAGCATTTGGATATCCTAAAATAGAGTGTTAATTGTTGATTAGTTTAGTTGCTAGAGGGGACATATCCAAAGTCCATCTCTTTTATTTCATGAGACTATGAATGGACAGATTCATTACCTGAGCAAAAAACCTTTAGATCACATGCTTGTTGGATTATGTTTAGAAGTTTTGTTTTCTAATCTTTAAGTTGTGTGAGGAAGATAGATTAAAAAGTTGTAAAACAGAGTATTGATATTGATTGTTTCTTCTTTATGCTACACTCATCATACATAGGAACCTATCTGTTATTGGCACATATAGTGCATCAAATTTATTGATTATGAATCCCAAATTGACATTTAAATGAGTGTAAGATATATATTGAACATATTTATACACCAACATTTTGGCGTCATTGCCGGGGAGTTGTAAACGGTAATAGGTAGCATTTGAATTTAATGATTTTGGATTGGTTTTATGGACGACCTAAGGGTGGAGAGAAGACGATAAGATGAGAGGTAAGAACCTGCACATCTACTTTAGTGGGGTTTCTCCAAAGTTAGGTTGTCCTCTCCCTTTTATGCAGAAGTGTGTTTCTCCTTATTTTATGCAAAAGTGTGTTTTTATTTATGCAAATTTAGGTTTTATTTATGATAAGCTAACTTGTGCGAACCGATAACCTAGTGACAGCAGGGTCCCAGTAACACAAGGAGTTCAAGTTTGGTGTGTTTTGTTTTTGAAAATAGTTTTAAAATACATATCTTTGATGATAAATCAAGTTTGGGGTGTTGTAAGAACCCCCCCAATACTAATTTGTGTTGCGAGATGGGGATCATCAACCAGCTAGACTAATTCAAGGATGATCAAGAGATTGAAGAATGTTCCTCCAAGAAATTTCTCACATTCTAGAAACAACTAGGATATCTACCTCTTAGGAAGAGCATATCTTGATAGTAGCCAAGAATTTAGTTGTCTCTCCACAAAAAGATTTAGAAGTCCCTTCGGATTTCTATTGTCAATTTGTTGAGGAGAATCAAGAATCATGGATAGAATGCAATGGAGAGTAACCATTAGAACTTGATATTGAGGAGTTCTTAGCATGCCTCTCAGCAGATCCTATATGTACCTTAGAGACCAATCATATTGAAGAAAATGCTCTGTGTGGAATGGAAAAGGAGGACATGTTGTGTGACCTAAACAAGGAAGAAAAACGAGAATATCTTGATCCTATTGAAAGATGGTTCCAATTAGTTGTCAAGTCACACTACTCTGTTACTTTTCATTATTGTTTTATGTCATCATTAAAGCATTTGATCCTTCATACTCTGGTATGCATTAAAATTTATCTTTTAAACCCGAGTATAGATATATTTCTAACCCTGTTACACACATGGCTTCACTGGAAATTTTCCTATGCTTGAAAAAATGCTTTCTCTTTTCTCAAGTAGGGTAGGACAATGAATAAATAGTTGCATATAGTTAGTGGTTCAGTTTAAAATACAGTGCAACAGTTCTTTTATGTTTTCCGAATAAGACAATTGACAAGGAAGCTTGTTGGAAAGAAGGAGGTCACTATTCCCATGCCCAATCTTTGTTCTTATAGCAGGTTGCTTGCTAACAAACATATCAAAGGAAGAAACATGATTTTTTTTTGGTACCGAGACTGCATACAAGCAATATATCAATAGTGTCCTAGCAGCCCGGATGCATTCTTCAAATCCGGTCATGCACACTCAAATTTTCTGGATGGTCTTCAAAGCTCAAGTTCATGCAAAAATAACTCAGAATTTAGATATGTAAGTATCAACTCCAAGGGTGACTTGAGGTAAGCATTTTTCTAATCCTTCTGATTTATTGAAAATGAAGGAAACTTATCATAAAGACAACATTTCAAGCTTGTTATTCTACCACTTTTCCTTTCCTCTTCTTTTCATAATCTCACCAATACCCACTTATAACCCCACATGTGTCCCTTTTGTTAAATTGTTCAGTATGCATATATGGGATCAAGTGTCTTTTCCATTTTGCAGATAATAATGAAAATCCTAGAGAAATTGAGGTACTTGTGGGACATCATATAGTGCAGTTACAGTCTGTTGGTTTGCAGCAATAATACATACATTTTGGGATCCCACTTGAAACATCATAAATCCATTTTTTTGTAATATTGTCATTAACCATGAATTGGAAACATAGTTGCCAAGATTGTTGTTTCTCAAATGTTGGAATTGTTAATGTATTCAGTAAATGCCTTTCTATGTGCCTATGTGATTTTGGATATCATCTTGAGATATGGTAAGAGCACTTGCA
>ML836544.1:30802-46870 GCA_009831015.1 Picea engelmannii | reverse complement strand
AAAGCTGGCTGAGAAGAAGAAGATGGGTCCTCCAGGACCATGCTCAGGTCGCTCCTGCTCTCGGTACTCCATGTCTAGGACCATGTGGGCCTCGAGACATGATCTCCTAGTTATCCCTAGATATCGGGGATAACAGGACCCATCCCACAAGTGTATGGGCCGTGGCAAGGCTCATTATATTGAGATGACATTTGATAATGAGGAAGATGAGGATTTCGGCCACATCTAGAACATAGAGGCAGACACCATCGAAATTGCAGAAGAGGAGGCTACAAGTCACGACAGTGCAACAGAGGAGAAGGCTACGCTCACATCCATCAGTGGGGTACCCAAATTCAACACCTTTAGGATGAGAGGGGTATTACAGGGGAAGAAAGTTTCGGTGCTCATTGATGGGGGTGCTTTGCACAATTTCATTGACTTAGCACTGCTATAGAGGAGGCACATACCCACAATTGAGTTTGAGGGATTCAAGGTGGAGGTAGCAGGAGGGAGCACCATGCCTTGTAACAGGTACATTCCAGGGATGAAGCTTACACTGGGTAGGCATGATTTAGCACAGGACTTTTATGTGATGGACCTCCCTAATACAAATATAATCCTTGGAGTATAGTGGCTCAGTATGTTGGGGCCTATCACCACCAACTATAAGACCATGGAGATGTCTTTCACAGAGGAGAGTGGGAAAAAGGTAGTTCTCAGAGGCATGTCAGGAAACACAGCCAGGGTAGTCACAACAAAGCATATGGAGGCCATCTTCAGAAGAGAGGAGATTGTATATGCTGCTGAGTGCAAGATTTTGGCACGTGTGGACAAGAAAGGGAAGGTTCACTATGCACCAGAGATTCAGAGGATCATTGACAAACACAGTAAGGTGTTTGGACCCATTCCACCAGGAGTGCCACCAGATAGGGGATTTGAGCATATCATAGAGTTGGAAGAGGGGGAAAAACCAGTCATCACTGCCCCCTACCGACACCCAAAGAAGTACAAGGACGAGATAGAAAAGGCCATCAAGGAACTATTAGATATGGGTCACATTAGACCAAGTTCCAGTCCTTTTGCCTCTTCAGTGGTATTGGTCAAGAAGGATGGAACCATGCGCATGTGCATTGATTTCAGGGCACTAAACAAGAAGACTATTAAAAACAGGTATCCCATTCCGACGATTGATGAGCTATTGGACGAGCTCCATGGGGCTGTTTACTTCACAAAGATTGACTTGCACTCTGGTTATCATCAGATGAAAATGAGGGAGGAGGACATCCCCGAAATTGCCTTCAGGTGTCACTATGGCCACTATGAATTATTAGTGATGCCATTTGGATTGACTAATGCACCGACCACATTTCAGTCATGTATGAACCATGTCTTCAACAAGCAGTTGAGGAAGCATCTTCTTGTGTTTTTTGATGACTTGCTAATCTATAGAAAGACTTGGGAGGAACATCTTCAGCATGTGGAACAGATCTTAACTATCATGGAGGGCCAATCCTTGTATGCCAAGGAGTCCAAATGTGAATTTGGGATGACAGAGGTCCTCCACTTGGGGCACATCATTGGAGTTAAAGGGGTACAGGTACATCAAGAAAAGATCCAAGCGATAGTTGATTGGCCCACACCTAAAACTCTTACAGAGTTGAGGGGATTTCTCGGTATTTGCAGCTATTACAGGAGATTTGTCAAGGGGTTCTCCCAACTTTGTGCACCCTTGACTGATTTCACCCTTGACCGATTTGACTAAGAAAGGAGCTTTCGGGTGGAGTGAAGAAGCACAATCTACATTTGACAGGATGAAAAAGGTAATGATGACATGCCCAGTGTTAGCCTTGCCATATTTCGGCCAACCCTTCACACTGGAGTGTGATGCATCCGGAGAAGGCATTGGAGCCGTACTGATGCAAAATAGGCATCCCCTTGCCTATGAGAGCCGAAAATTGAGGGGCCCTGAGCTTCTTTACACCATCTACGATAAAGAGATGCTGGCTATCATGCACGCCTTGGCCAAATTCAGGAAATAGTTGGTAGGTGCAAGATTTGTGGTGAAATCAAATCACAACAGCCTTAAGTACTTCTTGGAACAAAAGGAATTAAATGAGAGGTAGCAGAAGTGGGTCAGCAAGATACATGCCTATGACTTTGACATTGAATTTGTCAAAGGGAAGAACAACATAGTTGCAGATGCATTATCTAAGAGGCCATCAGTTTATGCCATGACAGATATATCAGTTGACTGGAAGGCCCACCTCTTGGTGGAATACTCCAAGAACCAGTTCGCTTGTTAGTTGATGGATGAGAAAATACAGGATGACAACTTTAGAGTCATAGATGACATCATCTACTACAAGGGCCAAATTTTCTTGGTTCCCGAGTCAGCCTTGAAGGCCAAGATACTACAGGCATGTCATGACTCACCGGTGGAAGGGCACCAAGGCATTATCAAAACATACAGACAGGTGAGAGAACGTTTTTCATGGAAGGGTCTCAAAGAAGATGTAGTGAGACATCAAAGAGTGCACTAATTGCCAGGAGAAAAAGGATGAGCATACCCATCTTGCGGGATTGTTACAACTTTTACCCATTCTAGAGCACAAATGGGAAAGTATCTCCATGGACTTCATCACAGGATTGTTGAGGGCACAGGGGAAAGACTGTATTTTCGTGGTGGTGGACATGTTAACTAAGTTTGCACACTTCTTCTCCATTGCCACAGACTTCAACACAGCACATGTTGCAGAATTGTTCTTCAGGGAGGTCTTCAGGCTGCATGGATTGCCCAAGACCATTGTTAGTGACAGGGATAGCCGATTTATGAGCACTTTTTGGCAGGAGCTATTCAGGTTGGTTGGTATGGCCTTGACCCCTAGCACCAACTACCACCCTCAGACTGATGGGAAGACAGAAATAGTCAACAAGTGGGTGGAGGGATACCTTAGAAATTACGTAGCAGGGCAACATAAGGCATGGGTTAGGTGGCTCCACTTGGGGGAATACTGTTACAAAACCACTTATCACATGTCCATCAACATGACTCCATTCAGGGCTTTGTATAGTTATGACCCTCTCTCCTTTGTAGAGATGGCCTTTGGTGATAGCAGGGCTCCAATGTTACAGGATTGGGTACAACAAAGCCAAGACATACTCAGGGAATTGAAGGACCATTTGCAATGGGCACAGAATCAACAGAAGATCTAGGCGGACAAGCATAGGGTAGAGCGCACATTTGAGGTTGGTGACTTAGTCTCCTTAAGGCTCCAACCCCATTTTTTTGGACCCTACAGGATCAACATGAGGGTGGGGGCCGTGGCTTATGAGCTTGAGCTTCCACCGGGCAACATAATTCACAACGTCTTCCATGTGTCATGCTTGAAGAGGGCCATTGGCCAACACATCACACCTCTTGAGGTACTGCCACCCTTAGATGAAGAGGGACAGTTGGTACTCATGCCGAAGGAAATACTGGAGGTTCGGGAGAAGAAACTTCAGAGGAGAAATATCAGAGAATACTTGGTCAAATGGAAGGATCTGCCTATTGAGGATGCCACGTGGGAGAATGAACAGGTGTTACAGGAGACAGGCTCAGAATTGCTTGTGGGCAAGCAATTTCTAGCAGGGGAGACTATAATGTCCCCCAACTCTTGATGAAGAGGTTAGGAGAGACTCAGTAGTCTAGCCATCCCCACTAGACTATAGTCTCATGCAGTTTGGGGAAAAGTCAGCTAAACCTAATGTTATATTTTAAAGTTGACTTGAAAAAGTAAAAGTAACTCACTGGGAGATTAGAGCACTTGAGGTTGAGTTAGGAGTTGAACCTAAGGGTTAACTTAACTCAACAGAAGATTAGAAGGAGGTATAAAGGGAAGCCTAGGGCGCACCTCTCACTCATCTTGGATTATTATGCATTTGGCTATTGGGCTCTTGGGCACATAGTTTTGAGGGTTTTGAGAATACAAACCCTAGAGAACAACTTAGTGGTGAAAGATTCCACTCACCTTGTTCCAAGCTTAATCTCGGGGATGAAATATTCCACCCACACCATTATACAGTATTCACAGGTACCATCATCCATTCAAGACAGCAGCAGGCCGTACCCTTGAGGGTTTTCCAACAAGGGGCACATCATTCCTTGGAGAGGAGTTCGATCTAGGTTATTGACAGGGCTTATTGACATTCTAGCACCTGGGTATTTCTTGCAGGGCCTTGTTCATTAGATCTGGAGTGTTTTGAGAGGGTTGCTCTTGCTATATTATTATCTGGATCTTTGGGACGTTTTTGAGAGGAGGAGGGTGCAACTGTGATTCAAATTTGCTCAGTTTGGAGGGGTTACACCTCAGATCTGACCCTGAGACTTCTCCTAGTAGCTTGTGGTGGCCCGATCTATCTTTCTAGAGAATTTCAGGGTATTTGGAGGCCTCCTCCATCAAGGCCGAAATACTGAGCTTGACAGTCTTCAGGAGGGCGCAACCTTGATTAGGGATTCAATAGTTTGGAGGGGTAGATCTTGGCATCTTGACTTGAGACTTCAGGGAGGGCTTCCACTTGACCCGATCTATCTTTCTGTGGATTTTGGTGCTATTTGGAGATCTCCTTCAACTGAGCCGAAATATTGGTCTTCTTAGCTCTGTAGCAGAACGTGCCATCAGCCAGGGGGGTTTGGACTTGTTATCGCACAGTTTGTAGCTAGGTCAAATGACTAGAGGATAGAGGCCAAACTGGCGTAACAGGAACCTACCTCACCCAATGCCACCTCAATGTGGAGGTTCTTTCTATTTAGGGAGGTTAGACCCAGGGGAGACGTCCCCGGTAACCTGGGGTTTTGAAGAGGCAAAGGTATAAAGATCAAAGTAAAAGTCCCTCCTCACAGGTTACCACCAAGATCAGATAGTCCGACTGAACAACCAATAAAGAAGTGTGGCCCCAAATGACAACACCTGTCCGGAACAAGACAATAGAAAAACAATATATGCAGGCTATAATTCAATGGGTTAGTAACTTAGTACTTCATATAACTATCTGATGTCAATAAATTAGCAATTATAACAATAGATATCAATGAGATCAATGTTTATCAATATAGCAGTGGAAAAAATATCAATTCATCAATAAATATTGAGATGATGTGGCCAACAATGTATTTAATCAATCCCTCACTCAATAAATGCTCTTAAACCATCATCTAATTGCTTGCAAAGACAAATGTTGGGTCAAGATGGAATAACCAAGAGTGACGTCAGCCTAATTAGGGTTAGTCAGTTAGTTAGGGTTTCAAATTTAAGAGTTTTGAGAGTTGTTTCAATCACTTTCACTTCAACGTTGGAGGCTAAAGATCAGTGCCTAGGGTTATGCAGTCAAAAGGAGAAGGACACACAACTTGAAGAGGATGAGATTTAAAGGACAAGAGGGAAAGGTTTCAAGGTGCTACAATGGCAGGGCCTTGAAGACAGAACCCTAGGGGAGAGAGGCTCACTACGGTGTTGCTTAAGCAAGGCCTCGTGCTCTCTCCTCCTTCTCGGCAAACGGCTAGCTCAAAGACAAGTAAAATCAAGACAAGAGAGCTTAAAGAGGGAGAGTGTTGCAAAGGCAAGGCTCTTTCATCAAACCCTAAAAGAAAAACGATCCTAGGTGTAGATAACCTAGGCCTGGGACGTCCTCTTTCTCTTGAAATTTAAAAGTACGGCTAGCTTAAGGGAGGAAGATAGAAAGAGTGTAGCAATGGCTAGGCTCTCTTCTTCTTCTTCAATGGCTTAAAAGGTTTTTCTATGAGGGGACATGATACAACAACCTACTTGTGTGTTTGTCCCCTAGGGTTTTGATTCAACAATGTATATATATAAATAGAATGCAAGAAATTAAGCTACAACCATTCAATCAAGAAGTTTTGCAGAAAAATACTTACAAATCATCAAGAAAATAGCATGCAAACCCTAGTTGTAAACCTTCCTTCAAGAAAAACACCATAAATTGCCAAAAATCTCCTCTCCAAACAAGTGCACCTTCCTCAAAATAGCCAATAACCCTAATAGGGCGCAAAAATCAGACCTCACTAGGAGAGTGAGTGATGAGTTATGTCAAAATGAGGGAGAAACTCCTCAATATATACTATATCATGACCTTTAATTAAATTTAGGTCATTAAAAATAGCCGACAAGGCTACAAACCAAAATTATATTGTTTTTACATTAAATGTTAAATCAAAGCCCTAACTGAGCATAAGCAAGACATCAAGCCCTACTGAGGGAGATGTTAGCCCCTTTTTAAGGCAAATGCAGCACAAATGACAAAATGTTGGCCCTCTTTGGGCCTCCCAATCATGCCACAGGTGCCAGCTGCCCTGTCAAACTGTCACACGCTCAAGGTGACGTCAATGGCTCCTAGGTGACGTCCTGGGCCATAAAAGGGAAACGTTCCACTAGAAGTGGGTCAACCCCCCTAGCCTGGGCTCAGCCAAAGTGTCCCTGATGTAACGTCCTTCTTCTTCTCAGGTGCAAAAGCTCAATCAAGCACTGCCCTGTCTCTGCCCCTGATGGGGTCTCAACAACCATCTGATGGGCTCTTCAGCCCCATGGAGGTTCGAACTAATCATCTCCCCATGTGTACCGGTCCACGTGGTACCTGTCCGTCGGGCATGGTCCTGCACATCAAAAACTTCGCCCTCCATGGGCTCATTAGTCACAGGGATCATAGCAATGTTAATCACGTCTCATCATTAATATTATCAGACATATGCATAAAAACCCTGATATATCATCCAATAGCTCAAAGATATTACAAAGACCTACAATACAAGGCTGAAGAAAAAGACAAGACAACCTATTGGGCTAGTATCCATAAGGAAAGGAAAGTCTCAAAGGGGTATCATCCAAGCCATGTAGAACGAGGTGATGTGGATAAGGGATGTCCAGACATACGGTTAGAGTGAAAGACAGGGATGCATGATATTACTTGTGGGTGCCTTTGTAGAAGGCGAGCTGTACCTGTCATGGATGCAATTTTTTCCAAGCCCTTTCTTGCCTTTATTCTTTCTTTTCTTTATTTGCTTTTTCTTTTTTTTTATTTCAAGGACTAACTAGAGGACACTGCCTTGGCGTGGTGACCAGAGCTAACAGTGTTACCCACAAGCACTTTCACAGAGATGATAAGGCTGGCTTGTGATGAGACCCCTTTCCCTTGGCCATGCAACCAAAGGTCACTGCCCTGGCGTGGTAACTAGATAGTGGCAATGTCATGCTGTTAGGTACCCATGAACATAATACGTTGGCTCGTGATGAGACCCCTTATCCTCTTGGTTAGGTCTTGTTTTTGTTATTTTTTTTCGTGTCGCTCTTGTTTCTTGCTGAGAGGCTTTTTATTGCCTTCTCGGGGATCCCTGGGCGAGGCATCTAGAGGTTTCATTTTTATGGCTTTTATCTTTTACCTTTTGCCCCACCATCATCGCAACTATCATATATGTGACGTCATCCTCAAAACAATCGACATCCAAGGTGTAAAGCTCATCGTCCAAGGTGAAAAGAGAGCTCATTACCTCTCCCAGGGGTGCCCAATCATCATCAAGTGCTATGTCCTCAACCCAAGTGCTATCATGTTATGGGTACATTGTCCAAAAGTGTGGGCTTCCTACCCATCTGTCAACCAATATGACCATATCTCTCAAATGAGAGCTCATTTGTCCATCGTCGAAGTTCTAGGAGATGTGAGAGGGTAAGCTTGAATGTGTCAAGTCATCATGTGACCCAATACTCTGCATCACATGTGCCACATCCTATATAAAATGCACAACATCCTAGGTGAAAGCATGGGGTGTCCTCCAAAGGACCATGTCAGGTGCACCAAGATCAATCAAATCCATAGAATCAAGTAAGTCCAACAATCACAAGGTTCAAGAGTCCTTAGAAGCATACAAAGTAGGCCATCACTTCATACGAAAGCCACATAAGCAATTCACATTAGGTATCCCCTTCAAACTTCACATTAGCTCAAGACTTTATGCAATTTGGTGAGTTTAGGTATGGGAGGTGTTGACCACCTATTTCAACTAGGGGGTCAAATCCATGTTGCATGAATATATGTACCTATTGGTACAACCATTTTGGCAACTTTTTGATCAACAGGGCAAATTTTGCCCGCGACACGCTTTTCAATGTAACTAGAATTTCCGCTCCCCTGCGTGGGATAATAATGTAATAGGTCTGCATGGATAATAGTTTAGGTCAGTTGCCTAGGAATTTATCATTAGAGGAGTCCCTTTCACTGAGTGTTTTTTTTCCTCAAGTTATTAATTTGGCTTAACCAGCCTTATTAATTTCCCTTGAGTTTTTCACTCCCACATATTTCTCCAAAGTGGTGAAAGGCATTCTAATGATCGAGCCCATGGGGTAACTGAGGTCTAAGAGTGTTGTAAATGACCATGATATACATTTCCTAGAGTCTCGCTGAATTCCATTAAGTTTTGATAGGATTTTTTAAATAATTAAATTTCCC
The DNA here is from genome assembly GCA_009831015.1 of Picea engelmannii. Classification (NCBI taxonomy): domain Eukaryota; kingdom Viridiplantae; phylum Streptophyta; class Pinopsida; order Pinales; family Pinaceae; genus Picea; species Picea engelmannii. Next base: position 38,392 of record ML836544.1, on the reverse strand, counting down.
ACAAACTGGGGATTTTTAATTATTTTTGATGTAAAATGTAAAAAAGTGGTCCTTGGGGATTTTGTATAGGGGTATGAGTACTCAAATCAAATGGTTCATGAACCCCTACACCCTTGGACCAAGTCTGAGCTCATTTGGACAAGTTTTTCTAGGCCATTATCCATGAGGAGTCTAAGTAAGTAAAAAATCAGCATGTAATTGACTTAATTAAAATAGCCAAATTTTGTAAAAGTCATTAAAGTCATGAGAGAGAGTGGGAAAAGTATCCCAAATGCTTTTCCTAAGTTGGGAAAATGATTTCCAACATAGAAAGACCCCCTTTTCTTAGCCCACAACCCACATTGACCATCCCCTTAGAAGAGGGGCGCCCCCCTTTGCTCAATAATTCATGAAAAATAAAAAATATACCATGGGGGCCCCAAAAAATTTGGTAAACCTCCCCATTCATCCTCACTACACTTTTAATTAATAGGGAAGGGGGTTTTCCCCTTCCCCACTCATCCCTCAACCCTCACCCTCCTCTCTTGACCCAAAAAATGTGCCCCCCTTGATGAGACCCTCTTCCATTAGATGGGTGCCACTTGGAGCCTGTTATTGCACAGTTTGTAGTTAGGATAATGGATGGATGAAAAGAGGTCAAACTGGCGTAACTGAACCAATCCCACCCACTGTCACCTCGATGGGAAGGTTCTTTCTGTTTAGGGAGGTAAGGCCCAGGGGAGACGTCCTTGGTGACCTGGGGTTTTGAGAAGGCAAAAGGTTTAGCAAGGCTAAATGATAATAATCCCCCTCACAAGTCACCACCTGATTAGAAAGTTCGGCTTATAGCCAATAAAGATAACTAAAAGTAATAACCAAGAAGAGTACTTGCCCAAGACAAAGCAACAAGAAACTATATGTGCTAGCTTGCTTGTTGGTTAGTACTTCATATAATCAATGACTTTTCTGATAATAAGCAATTGAGCAATAATATTGACGAAGTAAATCAATGTTTACACAATAGCAATGATTACAATATCACTTCTCAATAAATGCTAAAGAAAACCTTGGCATTCAATGTAACAATATCAACACTTTATAAACAATGCCTTAAGCAATCATTCAATTGCTTCAAAGATAAAGTAAATGCTGCATATAGGTGTTTATAGCATAGAAATATGACGACAACAATATGGTAAGTAGGATTAGTCTAGGCTAGGGTTAGTAAGAATTAGGGTTTGTTCAAAGTATTGGAAGTTTGTTTTATGATCAAGTTACTCAATACACAAGGCCTTAGATCAGTGCCCTCATAGGGTATATGGAGTCAAAAGAGGACGCAAGGGTTGAAGGATTAAGTGATGATGGTGAAACTAAAGACAGGAGAGTTAAACTTTGAGGTGTTTCTATGGCAAGGCTTCAAAGATGAAACCCTAGGGGAGAGAGGCTCACTTTGGTGTAGAAACCCTAGGCCTCAGTGCTCTCTCCTCCTTATTTATTTCAATGGCAAAAACGACTAGCTTGAATAATGATTGATCTAAGACATGAGAGTTAACAAATGATGTGTTGCTATAGCAAGGCTTCACTAGACAAACCCTAGGGAAAAACGACTCACCAGGTGTAGAAGACCTAGGCCTTGGTGCATTTTTCTCCTTCTTAGCTCAACAAATAAGGAAAAACGGCTAGCTAGAAGAAGATGGATAAAGTGTTGCTATAGCAAGGCTCTATCCTCTTCAACAAATCAAATGGCTCAAAATCTTGATGGGGACATGAATGATGAGACAAGGACATTAACTAGTGGTTGTCACCTAGGGTTTGATTCAACAAATTATAATAACATATGCAAGTAAATAGAACTAAAACCATTCAATCAAGAAGTGTTTACAGAAATTCACTTACATAAACCAAGGAACCATGTAGCAAAACCCTAGTTGTAACACCTTCCACCAAGAGAAATGCCAAAAATGCCAAGTAAAATCTTCCTTCAACAAGTGCACCTCAATACTTCAGCCAATAGCCCTAAGAAGGGCGCAAATTTCAGACCTCACTAATGAGTGAGTGATAGATGATGAAAAAATGAGAGTCAAAACCCTTAATTTATACAGTAGCAATGACCTAAATTACATTTTAGGTCATAAAAAGGCTGACAAGGCCAAAATACCAAAATCATACTGTTTTACATTAAATGTCTTAAATTAAAACCCTAATCAAGCAATAGTGAGACTCCATCCCCTTTCTAGGGTGATGTTAGCCCCTTTTAGGGCAAAGGCAGCTTCCTGGAGCAAAATGTTAGCCCTCCTTGGGCTTCTCCAAGCTGCCACACCTGCCAAAATTGCCATATTTGCCTCCCAAAACGTCCATACTACTGGGTGACATCATGGGCATCCTGGGAGACGTCCTGGGCCTTCCAAGGCCAACGTTCCTGTGAAGAGGGCTCAACCCCCCTAGGTACATGTCTGCTCAGTTGCCTCTGGTGGATTCTTTTGCTCTTCCCTGGTACAAACGCTCTGCCTTGTCTCTGTCCCCTGCTGGGTTCTCAACATCCATCTGGTGGGCTCTTCAGCCCCATGGAGGTCTGAATTGATCATCTCTCGATGTGTACCTGTCCAACATGGTACCTGTTCATCGGGCATGATCCTGCACATCAGCAACTACGCCCTCCAGGGGCTCATAAGTCACAGGGATCATAGCAATGTCAATCACATCTCATCATCAATATTATTAAACATGTGCATAAAACCCCTTTACCCCAGTCTAGTGCTCAAAGACATTATACAAGTCTGCAATGCAAGTTTGGAGGAGGTGACAGGACGTCCTATTGGGCTAATGTCTACTGGAAGAGGGATGTTTCTGGAAAGGATTAAATCCAAGTCATGTAAGTGGGTGAGGTGAATGGGGATGCTTGGGCAAAAGGTGCAGTGATAGCAAGGATGGCTTATCGGTGGGTGCCTCTGTGGAAGGTGAGCTGTACCTGTCATGGATGCAATGTTTCCAAGCTCATTCATGCCTTTTATCTTCATTCGTTTTCTTCCAAGATGCTAGTCAAAGGACACTGCCCTGGCTTGGTGACCAGTGGTGGCAATGTTAGCCACAAGCATTTCATGGAAATGAGAAGGCTGGCTCATGATGAGACCCCCTTTCTCTTGGCTATGCCACCAAGAGCCACTACCCTGGCGTGGTGACCAGATGCTGGTAGTATCATACCGCTAGATGCTCATGGACCTAATAGGCTGGCTCGTGATGAGACCCCCTATCCTCTAACCAGGTCTTGTCTTTATTGTTTTTTTATCTTTTTATCGCTTTTTTCTTTCAAGAAGCTAGTCAAGAGACAATGTCCTGGCTTGGTGACCAGAGGTGGCAATGTTACCCACAAGTACTTTCACAGAAATGAGAAGGATGGCTCGTGATGAGACCCCCTTTCTCTTGGCCATGCAACCAAGAGACACTACCCTGGCATGGTAACTAGATGCTGGTAGTGTCATACCGTTAGGCACCCATGGACCTAATAGGCTGGCTTGTGATGAGACCCCTTATCCCTCAACTAGGTCTTGATTTATTTTACGAGTCCCTCTATTTTTTGCTGAGAAGCTTTTATTGCTTTCTTAGGGATCCCTGGGCGAAGCATCTCAAGGTTTTATTCTTAGGCTTTTATTATCAGCTTCTTTTACCCCCCAGGCCTTTAGCCCGTTCTTCCCACAAGGTAAGGTACAACCCCGGAATGATTGGCTAACCCTATGCCCAGACCAATGTAACGAGATGGGTGAGCGGGAAATAAGATGGAAAGTGGTATGTATGACGAGAACGAACGACGGATTTTCAGAAATCCCCCCAGTGGCAACTCAAAACCTATGGACACAAGCTTGTTAGGGCATCCTGTCATTCCCCCCAGACTTGGTCAAAGTGGACAAGCATAAGATCCAAGCACTCGTTAGAAACAAAGGAATCAAATGCACATATTCAAAGGTTTTGAGGATCAAAGTGACACATACCATGATACTCAGACTCATTACCTCATGGAGCAAGAACCATCTCTGATGCAGGACCAAGCCGAAGGTGATGGATGCTGCTGACAAAGTGGAGGCGCTGAAAGGGAGAAAAGATGGGCCCTCCGGGGCCATGCTCAAGTCGATCTGTCTCTCGGTACTCCATGTCTAGGACCTGTGGGCCTTGAGACATAATCTCCTAGTTATCCCTGAAAGTGGGGGATAACATCTGGCTCCAACTCAGGGACTTGTGCTCACCATAGAGGGCATGAGAACCTCAACATCTCTGGCATGACCTGTAACCTGCTTGATCCCAATAGCAAACATCAGTAACCATTTGGGGTGGTGATACCACCCCAACATATATATATAAGATTGAAATAAAAGCAATCATATGTACAAATGTGAAAGCAATCTATTCTAGTATGCAATGCAATGGTATATACAATGGATGCAAAAATGCCTACCTACTTACCTGTACTTACCTGTCATGCTGGTGGTGGATAGTAACGCTTGATGTGTAAAGCGTTTACCGGCAGCCTCAAGGCCTCTCCCTCCATGGTGCCCAGGTTGAAAGAGTTTGTACCTGCATAACTCATGATCTTATAAGGACCTATCCACAAACCATCCAAGTTTTTGTGCATACCAGGTTTCTCCTTTCTCTTATCCCACAATAGTACGAGATCTCCCTCAGTGAAGTCTCTTTCCTTTGCTTTGTGATCAAAAGTGTTCTTTATCTTCTCCTGCTTTCTTCCCATCTGATTAAGGGCGTTTCTTCTAGATTCATCTAACTCTATCCACTGGTTAATTCGCCCTTGGATTGCTTCCTCATCTGTAGCATACTGTTGAGCAAAACGAAGGATGGGAATTTGGAGGTTTACTGGAAGTTTTGCGTCTAGTCCATATACCAGCTCAAAAGGAGTCTTTCCTATCGAGGTTTTTGTTGTTATTCGATCCGCCCACAAGGCGTATTTGATTTTGCTATCCCAAGACTTCTTATTTCCCCCCACGACATTTTTGATAATATTCATAAGGTTCTTATTGCTAGACTTTGCTAATCCGTTCCCTTGAGGATAGTAGTTGGAGGAGTGGGATAGTACAATGCCATACTTGAAACAAAATTCTACTAGTGCATGTGAGCTAAAAGCCTTGGCATTTTCTGTGGTAATTTTGGAAGGGACACCGAACCTAGTTATGATCCGTTCTTCCAAAAAATTCACGACTACCTCCTCGATGGATTTCTTTGTGGGGATGTACTCTACCCATCTAGTAAAATAATCTGTGGCTGTTAGGATCCACCGGTAGCCATTGCTTGAATTATCTTTAAACTCCCCAATGAAATCCAAACCCCATTGCTGAAAAGGCGCTTCCACTACTACAGGTTTTAAAGGTTGTGTTGGGAGTTTTGGTTTACCAGAGAAATACTGGCAGGGCTGACAAGATCGGACATATCGGTGAGTATCGGAAAAGAGTGTTGGCCAATAATATCCAGCCCTTAGGATCTTGTGGGCAGTAGTACGAGTTGCGAAATGTCCACCACAAAATTCGGAGTGTAATTCCTTCAATAATTTCCCTGCTTCTTCCTGGTTAACACATCTAAGGAGTACCCCATCAGGATTCTTCCAACCAAGGCCATCTTTGGTCAAACAATATTTCATAGCCTTAAGTCTCAAAGCCCTTCTTTTGTAATCTATCAGGTGATCGGGGCATGATAAATTCTTAAGGTAATAGATGATGTCAGAGTACCACTCATCATGCTCTAATTCACTGACCACTACGTTTATCTGTTCACTTTCTCCCATTTTTATGGCCTCTTGGTTGCTCTCAGTTAGCATCTGGGCCAGACCTTGTCCCTTTATTATCTTGGTGGGTTTTATCTCTAAGTCATATTCTTGGATTTTGGAGATCCACTTCCCCCTAGTACCCATACAATCTTGCTGTGATAAAACATCCTTTACTGCCGGGTAGGGGACATAAGCCTTGATTTTATTGTAGCCAATGTAGTTTCTAAAGTGCTTGAGGGACTTCACCAAGGCATATGCTTGCTTCTCAGTAATAGAATAATTCAACTTTGAGTCTCTAAGGACTTTACTCATGAAAGCTATGGGGTGTTCATAATTATCAGCGTCCTTTTGCAGCAAAACACCTGCAATGGTATTTGGGGAAGCAAATGAGAAAATCATGAAATCTCGTGAATAATCAGGGCTGATCAAGACTGGGGCTTGGGAGATAGCATCCTTTATATCTTAGAAAGATTTGATGGCTTTATTGTAATGATCCCAAGCCAAATTTTTCGCTTGAGACCACTAACTATTCGGTTGTGTATGATGTGCAGGTGTTTTATTGAGGTTTCCAGATATTAAGTATGTTCATACAAGATTCATTCAACTCATGAAGATCACAATATACTCAAGATATAGAACACAAGCAAAGATCTGACCTTTATTATAGAAGCAGAAATCAGATACAATAGAAAGAGTAGATCTGGAATAATCTTCAGATGGCTCTAGTAAACAACATGTATGAGTTGCTACAAAATGCTCCCGCCAATGCAAAGAAGCCTCCAAAGGCTGGATAAGAAATTAAGACCAATACCAAGAAGATCTGAATACAAACCCTCCAGCTGAAGAAGCCACGCTCCAAGGGAAGACTGAAGCCCTCAATAATTCGACCCTGATGGTGGATGATTCCAAATGAGCCCAAACTTGGTGAGATGATAGATCAGGGTAGTGGGATCCTCCTCCTGAAATATCAAGCCCAACGTCCAAGGCCAACCTCTTCAAATGCTGAATCTTCCAAGGGAGTTGCGCTCTCCTGAATGGCAGAAACCCTAGGCAACTCGTTCTTGAAGAAATATACCTCCAAATGATGTGAAACTCTCCAAGAATGTAGATCGGGCTAAGAGAATCCCGTGGGAGAAGTTTCAGATCCAGATCTCAAGCAGATCTCTCTAGATCTGAGAAATACAGAAAAGTGGGACGTCCTCCTAACCTCCAAATCGTCCCAAACTGTTGCTGAAGATTGAGTGATGATAACTCCTCAAAGAAACCCTCAAAATGATGCTGGAGCACCTGCAAGTAAAACCCAACTGATGGTGCCCAACGCTCCTCTTGATTGGCTAGATCGAACCCTCCTCAATGGTATGGTGTGCCCTTGTTGGAAACTTCCCAAACAGTACGGCCCTGCTATCTTCTGAAGCTCTAGAAGGAGATATGCTGAGAATAGAATGATGCGGAGGAATCTTTCATCCCCAAGACCAAGCTGTGGAACAAGGTGAGTGGATATTTCACCACTGAGTTGTTCACAAGGGTTTGTACAACAAAACCCCCAAACTGAATGCTCAAGAGCAATAACAAGCAATACACCAAATTCAGAATGAATAATAGGTGCGGCCCAACCTCTTACTTATACTTTTCCTTCTAATTCTCTGTTGAGTTCGGTTAACTCCCAGGGTTAACTTCTATTCTTCTGTTGAGTTATCTTTTACTCCTGTTGCCGTCCTAATACACACTTGCTAACGTGAGCTAAGTCCGGCTCACTTAGTGTGTCCTCGGAGACACAATGTCTAGGTTCTCAGTCCACACTGTCACCTTGACTGGAACCTCTTCCTTCTAGGCTTACTCCTAGGGAA
>ML836544.1:7041-18951 GCA_009831015.1 Picea engelmannii | reverse complement strand
TACACCATGCTCTGGACCCAAAAACGACTGTAAATATGGCATCTAAGAACATCTGATGCCATATTTTTACACTTATTAACTCAGAATTAATAAATTCCAATTTTGCGGGAATTTAATTAATTCGCTAAAACTTAAAAAAAAACTTATCAGACTTAGCCGTAATTTCCAAATAACCCGGACACTGTGTTCTAGTATGAGCTTATATACATTCTGACACTAGACATTGGATTTTCCATGCCAAGACCTGCTTGTCAACACATACTTCGGCTTTGGAGCAAGTCTTTTTTCGAGTGAAAAAACTCAGAAATTATTTAATCCTCTCACTAAGGTAAGAAGAAAAGATAATTAACAAGTAAAAAAAACACTCCGGAGTATGTGCCCACTCCCAGATCAAGGGTGGCCAATTGCCTTTTACATTCTCTCATACTTAGAACACTTATTACAATAGTGGAAATACGGGAAAAAGGGGCCTTTTCAGGGCCTGCTGAATCACTGAATTCTGCATGTATGAGCACTGCTTGCTCATCCTTCGGCAGCTCTTCAGGAAATCCAGCTTGTGCAACCTGGTGGATAACATGTATTATTAAATGGGAAGAGGTTGCAACATCAATGCTGCTACAAGCTCTTCAAGAACCAAAACCAGTGAAGCAATGTGAAAGTAATGAGAGAGAGAGAGAGAGATGGGAAGAATTCGGTAGCATAACAATACTGTGAAGAATGATGTTCTATGAGGGAGTGAGAGGTCTCTTAAATAGCCTGAGGGACCAAGAGACCCCTCTTGGATCTTTGACAAGTGTCAAAGATCCAAAGGGAAAGACAACTCAATGAGGAATGCAGCCAATGAGAAACTAAGATTTTAGGGTGAGGGGAAATGGGAAGTGTGAGTTGGATGGGTGAAGAAAGCAATGGCAAGTGAGGCATATTGGCTGGAGAGAAAACCCACGCTTTCCTTCCAAGTAATTTCCAATTAAATGCTTAACACTTCCTCTTTTACGTGTGGCATTCCCATTTTTCAAAGGGAAAAAGCGTGAGTTATCAAGGCAAGACGTGAGGATTGGAAAGAGCGTGGAGGAGTGTGTTGGCACACTGCACAAAAGCCTGTGATTGGTGGAGGAAGGGAATACGAATGAAAGGAGAGGCCCCACGCATCCAAGATTAGAGAGATTCCAAGTATTACGTGGGAGAGGGACGTGACCTAACCAAACCGTGAGGTAAGGAGGGATGCGTGAGGGTGTACGTGTGCTTGGAGTGTGGGAGGAGTGTGGAGGCCACACTCCAAAGTGTGGGTTGGAGGGGTAGAGGAAATGTAGGAGTGGAGAGAGGGACCCACGCCTCAATTAAATGAGTTTCCAAATAATACGTGGGAGAGTGTACATATCCCTTAATTAGGAATTAATTAAAATGTAATTATAATTAAATGGGGGTTTAAAAGGGTAAGAAATGGTAGGAAAGGTATGGTGGGGTCCCTCTCATCATTATTTGCCACTTACTTCACTTGATTTGGTCCATTATTACAAAATTGACATTTGCCCATGTCCCGGGTTTGGTAATTAAAATTGTCGTTTTTCCGAAAAACTCCTAAGTGGACAAACAACCTAGCAAAACTTGTCCGAATGAGTTGAAACTTGGTCCACGAGTGTAGGGGGTTTTATTAGCTTTCTTTTGAGTACAAACACCCCTATCAAAAATCCTGGGACCTAAGTTTTACATTAAATACCCATAATTAATTAATTACTTAATTTCAAAACTTAAAAAAAACTTGGCTAAACTTGACGGAAATTCGCAAAATTTTGCGTGTTGTCTTACATGGTCATTTAAAACATTCCTAAACACTAGCTACCTAGGAATGACTTCATTAGAACGCCTTTCACCACTTTGGAGGATTTATTGGGTGGGAGTGAAAAACTCAAGGGAGATTAACCCGGCTGGTTAGGCCACATTAACCTCCTGAGGATAAAAAACACTCAGCAAAAGGAACTCTCCTAATGAAGAAACCCTAAGGCAACTAACCTAACATGATCCATGTAGACCTATTACATTATAAACCTGCGCAGGGGTGCGATAATCCCGCTTACAAAACTGTGTGCTGGAGCAAAAAATGCCCTGTAGAACCAAAAAGTATTCGTCATGTTTGCATCTGTTGATGCATATCTTCATGGTACATGAAGTTGACCCCCTAGTTGAAGAGGCGGTCAACAAGTCTGTCAAAAGAGTTTGCAGCCCAACAATTAATATCCACAGGTCATTATAACTCTGCAGTAGAAGAAATCGACCCCTTTCTCTCTGCAATCAAGTCTGTCCACAGAGAAATTCATTACAACAATAGAAAAGAGTGGGATTTGGCCAATGGTTCGCCCAAACAATAGTCCTATAATTCCCTGACTGTAATAATGCACCCAGCGACTTAGTGATGCACCCAACAAGTGGGAAAAGTGCCCCGCTAAGGAAGAATGCGCCCAACAGCTGTAGGAAAAATCCCAGCAAGTCAAACTTGATCAGTGAGCAAGGAAACTCGGCCTCCACTGCACTCTAGATGACCCCAGCACAGCATACAACCTCCAAACAGAGAAAACTCAACCTCCCTTCTCCGAAATTGGCCCAGCACAATAGAAAATCATCCAGCTTCATACAATGACTCTCCCAGCATGAGAAGACTCGGTCCTCATCAAAGAAATGCTGCCTATACTCCAAAATTGCCGCCACAATTAGATCTCAGCCGCCACAAAGAAAACTTAGCCACCACGAGAAACTTGGCTACCAAAATGATAAAGACTCGGTCACACTGAAGCACAATGAAGAAATCTGGATGATCTCTTCCCAATGACCAACTAGGGTGGTGGATAGTCTCACCACCGAAACCAATCTTAGAAAATTCTCTAGGGTTTTCCGTTCCAAGAGTCCAAAAGCCACAAGAGCTCTCTCAAATCAATTTTAGGAAAATGACAAGTGAATAATGAGAGAGCGCGCCCTCATTTCCTTTTTTATTCTTATGTTGACCCTTTTTGTGACCTTTTTACTTTTTAATAAGTTTAAGTGACTTTTCGTTATCTCAATAGTCACTTAGGTGCCTTTTTAACTACTTACTTAATGTCACCTTTTAAAAATAATTTAATTCCCTTTTTTCCCACTGACTATAGCCTACGGGAATCACTTAGGATATTTCGTCAATCTCCCGGAGAACTCACTTGGAAAGGGACATTACATCATGATATTGAATAATCCACTTAGCACTCATTGCTTCTTTGTTTATGATTGGTTCAAAGTTGATTCCCTTGGCTAAGATTGTCTTCAAAGTGCCATCATCAGTTTTAAGGTGGTTTTCTCTAGAATGCCATGGACTCTACTAGATATTTCTGAATTTAAGGACAATTTTGTCTTACCTGGTGATCACAGATCAATTAAGGGCATCAACAAATTGTTTGGCAACCACATTTTTGTTTTTTCCCCACAAATTGCATTTTTGAAATGTTATTTATGTTCCTTTTGGAAGTGAACTATTCCTTACTAAATGGCACCTGATCAATGTTCCTTATGCTGATATCCATAGAGGGTGAAGCTATGCATATTGAGGGAGCCATTGATAGTAAGGATTTATTATAATGGAATCTTTGAGGCATATTTCTTCCACCATCCATTGCATCAAGAAATAAATTCATGACCAGTTTCATAGGTGGATTTAATGTTATTCACAGTCAAAATTTCAACATCCATAATTTGAATTTTCAACTACCTCGAGGCCTGCACATTTTATCTAACCGTCTGAAGGAATGTTTATGGCCCTCATCATTGTAATGAGGAATTGCATACGTGATCACAGCATCATTTGCAATTGCTATATAATTTCTACACCTAATCTAGGAATTACATTGTAGACAGTTGCTATAATGCTCCCAGGTGTGGCACTTTGCAAGAGTGACATCTATCGTTATTGGAATCAAGGAAGGATTGATTTAAAGTTGGCAACATTAGAGATGCTACATCATTCAAACTCAGTAATACTAATGCCATAAATCTATGTCACACATGTTCTTTGACCTTGTCTAAGTGCCATGTTTGTAATCGTAGGGAACTTTCTATGGTTGAATATGTACACTACTCTAACGTAGAATGTAAATCTATTGGGGATGTTGCACCTGAGTAGTTAAAATAATGACCATGACTTGAATACCGATCCCCATCGCTGGTCAAAACAATAGAACCATCTATCTCCTTTACTACAATGACCAGGCTAGGTCAACTTGGTACATTTAAATTGCTTGTCTACAGTAAAAACAACTCCTAGTTATGATTGATCTTGGAAACACATTGAACATCTTTAATAAGAAATACGTTAATCTAGTTTATAATGTTTTGATTTTTGTTTAATGCAGGCCCTGGTTTATAATGTTTTGGTTTTTGTACGAATGGTCTTTAATGTTGACAAAAGACTACATAATAGCTAATGTATTTTGAATGTACTCATAAATAATAAATAGTTTGGTTATGACAAAAAAGGGAGCTCTAATCAAGTAGGAGGATGTGCAGATTATAGATGATGCTACTCTTCAACGTTTCTTGTATGCTCGGGAATTGAATGTGGAAAAGGCTTCTGAGATGTTTGCAAAGTATAGAAAATGGAGACAGTCTTTTGTACCCCTTGGGTACATCCCAGAGACAATGATCTGTGATGAGCTTATGAAAAACTCTGTCTACATGCAAGGATTTGACAAAAGAGGGAGGCCAATTGCAGTTATTCTTCTAGCAAGGCACATCCCTTGCCGTAAGACTATAGAGAATTTAAAACGTAGGTCACTCTTTTAACTTCTGTTTTTCGGGTCATAGAGATATTTGCAATCTTAAGATTTCTTCTATTTGATTATTGGTACACTTCCAAGGTGACTAAAACCTTTGATTTCCATCTGGGGCTATCCTGATATTGATTAATTGATACTTTTAGTCCTGCACAATCTTAATGATTGTTTACAAATGTTGTGCAGGTCATTTTGTCTACATTTTTGATAAAATGTCTGCTAGGTATTCTGCTATTTAAGAAGTTTGTTTATTTTGTTTGTTCTTTTATCTTAAAGAGTTGTGATTTTCACTTCTTCCAAATTTCAGTCTTTAATGGTGTATTTTCTTTTATTCAATGGCTACAGTTCTTCAAGAGGTCAGACAAAGTTTACAATTATAGCAGATTTTGATGGTTGGACATACAAGAATGTAGACATTCGTGGCGCTATTGCAGTCCTTGAAATCTTGCAGGTTGTGTCATTTACAAAATTTTGAATTGTAGGAACTTAATTAATCTTTGCTTTGCAATTCATGTTTTCATTATTTATAGACTTTAAAACATGATGAATGAGGTTGCTCCGATGAAATGCATACATGCACCATGTAAAATGGGTTAACTTTGTGTGAATATTGCATGTTATATTTGTGGTGGTAGTTTTGTTGTTGCTACAATTTCATGCTATTTATAACTCCTTGTCGACCCTTGATGTAACTTATATGAGATATTCGAAGCCATAAGGTTGAAACTTGAGAAGCATAATGCTATAATCTATTTCTTACTTAGCTCTTTAAACAAAAGCTCAGCACTATTTTATTCAAACCTCAGACAAAGAAAAAATCGGCTCTGTGATGTGATGAAATGCTGTTTATGATTTCGCTTACTGGATGACATGCAGATGGGCAAGGTAATATTTATCTGCTGAAGGCTAAAATATTCTGGCTCCTAGCTAGGCCACGGTTAACATTTTCAGCCATTGATAGTTTCTTTCAACTACATATTACTGTTTTGTACTTGCCTCTCTATTGTTATGCATTTTGATTTAGCAGAAAGTAATATATATTCTTCTATGGAAATCAAATTGCATACAACAGTGAGCAAATAGTAGAAGATGAACACACAATACTAATAATATTATTGAAATCTTAGTAGTACATACAAAGCAACCATAAACCTTCAAAGGGAGTTCAGCCAAACCCAAAACCATTTCTCAAGGAAGCCAGTCTCCAAAGGGCAGTTGAGACACTTGTTATCACAAAATCTAGCACTTGTGCAAATCCTTCATAAGATGCTAAACCAGTGTAACATATGGAAGTAATTGCACTGTCACCTAGGCAAGTACTTCCCTCGTTTTAGTGATGGATAAGGATCCAACACAAGGAAGGCTTCCTTTGCAACTTCAAGGATCCTATAGCAAGCTAAGGGCAAGTCTATGGCCCCCTCTATTGGTTGCTTGATTAGCTAAGTCAAGGGTAAGGTTAAGGTGAGTTAGACAAAGCAAGTTGATAGTGCATGTGTGAGAGGTGTTTCTAAGGTGAAATATGAGATCTAACACAATCAATGGGTCACCTAAAGACCGTGAAACACTAACTATCAAAGAAAAATCTAAGGTTGTAGCAAAACTATAATAAAGAATGAAATACTTCAGCATATAACAGTTTTACAACAGCAGTAAGTAAATAATTCTAAATTAGTAAGATGCAATGAGAGATATGTGTCAAATGCTAAGTAAAATACCAATAAACCTTAGGCCGATGATTGCTGTAATAAAACTTGAGATAAAAAATTGTATACTTCAGCTATGACAAGTTTATAACAGCAATAGGTAAACAGCTCTAAAATTAGCAAGAAGGTGAACGAAGATAAGCCAAATAACAATGGAAATACTTGTAAACCATTCACCAATGATTGCATGAAACAAAGAGCATGAAACTATGTTAATTAGATGCAAGTTAGCAAACCCTAATGGCTAAAAATGAAGAAATTGTAGCAATGACTATATTAGAGATGATTCCAAATAGTTAATGCAAAGCATCAGACCATGAAAATGCAAGTACAAGATCCTAAAGCTATCACAAAATCGTTTGGAGAGAGAGAGAGAGTTAATTTAGGCTTTTGTGTCACTTGTAAGTAAGAGAGACTAGTGTCGTTTTCTCTCCTTGGGAAAATGGAGTCTATGAAACAACCTTCTATGGAGGCTAGGAGCATGAGAAGAAATGAAGATCAAACCCTAGGACTATACCATCATAGGCCTAGGCTTCAATTTCTAGGAAGGAAACCCTAAGGTTTATACAATCATAAACCCTAGGTGTCGTCCTACTTCTTCTAAAGCATCTAACAAGAAAATCAAATGGAGAGAGGTCAAACACTAAGGTTTAAACAATCATCACCCTAGATTTCAACCAATAAGAGCAAGGTTAGGGGGATAAACAATCTTAATCCCTAACTTGACCTTATATGCTTCAACAAATTATGATGGACAAGCAAGGGAAGGGGATAGACAAGCTTAATATTTCCTTAGGTTTCTAACAAAATCATTCAAAGATACAAGATAACATGCAACTATTAACCATCTAATAGAGCATGCATCAATATATACCATGAACAAACACTTAAACTTGAAATAGAACACTTACTGTGTCAAATAGCTATGCATGAGGAAACCCTAGTTTCATGAGAATCCACCAAAACAAGAAAAAACATCCATAAAACTCTCCTCCAAAAGGTGTGCACAAGTACTCCATAGTAGAAAAGAAGTGAAGAGAGCTATAGAAGTGATTCTCCACAAGCGGTGAGTTATGATTTACAAATGAGGTAGCGCTAACCTTTAAATATGAGGAAACCCTAGCACTGTAAATCCTCAAAATCCCCTAAAAGATCAAATGTCCATGATACAAGGTGTATATGTCATGGCCGACCCCCAAAATAGCCTCAAACAATACTAAAACATGCTAATACACCCAAACATCCCCTCAAGAATGTCACATGTGAGTGTAGGATGCCAAATAAAGGGTGACATCATTCTCTAGAAGGGTGCAAAGGCCTCCAAAGGCCACATCTCATCATCAAAGTTGCAAAGCATGGTGAAAGGTCATGCTTCCTAATCAAAGGTCATGTCTCATCATCAAAGGACCCCAAGTCATCATCAAAATGGATGCCCTAGTGGTATGGTCAACCCCACCATCATCAAATCATCATAGTGCATGACGCCATCATCAACAAGGTCAACATACAGGGTGGAAAAGGTCAATGTCCAAGGTGGAATGAGGGTCCATCATCTCTCCATGGGGTGTCCAATCATCTCCAAGTGCAATTTCCTCAAATCAAATCATAATGTGGCTCCGGGGTGCATTGTCCAAGGTGTGGGTTTCCTTCCCATTTGATAGCCAATCTGACCATATCTGCAAAATCTAAGCTTATTTGTCCATTGTCCAAGGTCCAAGAGGTATAGGAACGTGTCCCAAAGTATGTCCAATCATTAAGAGGTGTAACGTCTTGCATGAAGGGTGCAACGTCCTCTGTGTAGTGCAAAATGTCTTGGTGTCATGATCAAAACGTCCTCCAAAGGACCATGTCAAGTGCACCATGGTCAAACAAATCCATAGAATCAAGTAAGACCAACAATCACGAGAAACAATCATTGGAATCATACAAGATAAGTCATCATCTAATACAAAATCCAAATAAGCAATTCACATTAGGTATCTTCTTCAAACTTCACATTAGCTTAGGACTTTATGCAATTTGACAAGTTTAGGTATGGGAAGACCATCAAAAGACCCTATTAGGTGCGCCACTACCCAGGTAGAGGAATAGTTCTCGAGAAAACCCATCAAAGTATAAGTATGGTGAATGAAAATGTTTTGGGATTACTTCATGGTGATGGGGTCATTAACATGCAAGGCACCGTGCTTGGTCCATTTCCATGAGTTCCTTTGAAGAGAGAGCGCTTGCTTCTTGAGATACCCTTTCCTCAACAGTGTGTGTATTCCAAACCCCTTTCTTGCCTTTTGATATTCATTTTGTGCATTGCAAGTTCCCTTTTCAGGTTTCAAGCACTTTATTGTTTCTTTTCTTTCTTATTGGGATTATGTCCTTTAAATTGATATGCATTTATTGCATTAGGACTAGGGTCGATCGTCTCATAATGAGGGGGTAGAGCTCAAGCTGACCTTTGGCTTTTGAAGTTGGCCATTCATTATCCCATTATTTCTTCTTTCTTTTACAACATTCTTTCCTTCTTATTCATTTTTTCTAGCAGTTGCATCAACCTCGGCATTATAGCCCTTCTTCTCATAGGAGGATGAACCATGATCCTTTTTGGTGTACATGTAACAACCATCACTGAAGCTTAGTACACTGTGGAAGGCCCCAGGATGGAAAGTGTTAAGTATGGGGGGGAACGATATGTTACCCTTATCAAAGCCTCCCAGTAGTACCCTTGTTCCCCAAGAGTGACAACACTAGAAGGGGATACAAATGATGGCCACCAAGGCGAAACAAGGCAAAAAACATAACTTCCAAAATTATGATTCATTATCCAAGTTCAACCTATGATCCTCATCTAGATGCCTAATGCATTAAATATGACACTTTATATGAAACAATGACTAGTGTACCTCACAATATGCTGGACCACCATCATACGATGAACCATGCTGATTAGCTGTGATAAGCTGAGCTGAATGAACAGGGAGGCATCTGAGGGGCTGATGTCTGTGGAGAATACTGATCATCATCATTAGGATCATTGTCTTCATTGTGGGCAATGAGACATGATCTCCTCTAGTTACCCCTAGGTGAGAGGGGGTAACAACTCTAAACCAATATTCCAGACAAATGAACCATCATTTAGGACAGCTTTTGAAAATGTATTGCCAAGGTTGCCATGTATGCTGTTTATACAATAAATTTGAATAGTATGTGACTTCCTCATAAGTAGCAGTTAGTTTCCAGATGGACAACATTTGCTACCACTTTATTAATTCTGTCCCAATATCCGTATTTGAATAATTATGGATGAACTGATAGGTTGTTGGTTATTTAAGGATGTCACCATTTATTCAAACTTTGTGTTATTTCAGAAAATGAAGCATATATTACAGTATAAATTTATATATGTGTACATCAAGATTGGTGAATCCAAGAGAAAAAGAGCGGGCATGGTAGACGCTCCTTCCTACATAAGCAAGGAGAGCTAGCATATCCACTTTGACTCGAACTTGAAGAGAAGCTATATCTTTACTGAAACTGACATTCATGGCTGAAATCTGGAGAGACGAATCTGATCTAAATGCTGAGAGTGACGGAATTTCTCCCAAGTTGAATGGAACATTCACCTAATAAAAATTTGCTTGACAATAGTGTTTCCACAAGAAAGAGATACCTATCATTCTGATCCCATTTCACGTGCTCCTGCCAGCCTACCGGATAATTAATTGTTCCTAAATGCAACCCCTTTCTAATGAAGAGGAGAGATAGAGAATATTGTACTTAGTGGCATTCTAGCCTCAAGAGTCAAAGCTTTCTAGTAACTTTGCAATTTCATGTCACATGCTTCAACGTTTTAGGATTGTGATCGACTTGGCAATGTCTTGACACCTCATGATCCACAACATTTTATGATCTTTCACATTCCACTTCTTATTAAGATGATATACTATTGGACCTGTTTCCCCCTCATATGATGTGAGGAAATTGCATGGCCAAATATTACTAGATCCACCCTTCCAGCTGTGTGGTGTTCCAATTCACATGAGCACTCTTGCTCATCTCATTCAGACTCAGATTCTCTTTCGAATCCTCCTTCAGTTATATGATGATCTCACTTCACAATGAGCTCTAATCAGTTGTTCTCAGATGCCTCATCCATGGTATATTAGCTCCTATCGCTTACATTTTAGATGATACATGCACTTACAAATGATACACTATACTTTCACACATTGGTGCTATGTTCTTTTGGTTTAATTTGTTCACTTTAGTTGCTCTACTATGGTTTCATGTATGGGTTTCTTGTTTAGACATGGTGTTAATGTTTCCCATGCAGGTTGTGAACATGGTTGGCATTGGTGTAATCTAATAATGTATCATAATACTCTAAATTTTTACCTTTTTGTTAGAGGATACCATGGTGGGTCATAATTTTCCTCTATATAAGTGTCGTCACCTCTTGAGTCAGGTTGTACTACTAGAGAACTAGGTGGAATGTAGCGTACTTCATATCCCAACCATACATAACACTTTCCATCTTTCCCATTCGCTTCCATACCATCTGATACCCCCTATATTGCATTGGGATACCTATGTGATGATTCATATTTTTGGAGTGCGGCATGATGATTCTAGCCTTCAAAATGTTTGGATGTTGGTAAAAGGCATCTTCAGTTGTGCACCATGGAGATTTTTGGTTGGGAGAGTCTCAATTCTCTTAGCATTGGTTGATGGTTATGGGATGCTCCTTCTCATTATTGGATGCTATTCATGTCTAGCTTAGCCTAGCATTTGTGCATTCCATGGCCCCCTTTCTTTAGATGACTTTGGCTTTGGTGGGGTTTACTAGAAACACTTATATGACCATGGTATAACACTTTATTAATTGGCAGGAGTTGCACATCATTAGGAAAGGGCACACTATTGGTAGGAATTGCACATCATTTCCAGACCCGTTCCATGCATTTTTTGCAGCTATCACTTGTGTACCCTCCAAGTTGCACTAGGATGGACTTGCAGTTGAGCCGCCAAAGTTGAACAATTACTTGTTCAAATTCAAAGTTCAAAAGTCCAACCGACCATTATGGCCCCTCATTTTCTTCTTCTTCTTCACACATTTTCCGTACTCCCACAAGGGAATTGTAATAAGATGAGTTAACATGATGAACTTTGTAAAATACTTAGCCCCCTAAGACTTGATTGTTAGTACATTACTATAGAGTGTTTTTTTTTACTTGTTAATTATATCTTGTTGCATAAGCGAGTTATACTTTCTAAGTTTTTTCACTCAATACCCTCTAAAGTTGGAGTATGTCCTAGTGGCTAGGCCTTAGTAAGTTGTCTAATTCTAGTGTCTAATGAATATTACCATGCTAGTCATCACTCTTGAATGTTATGGAAATGCACTAAGTCCCCCTTAGGATTTTTTT
>ML836543.1:9431-46108 GCA_009831015.1 Picea engelmannii | reverse complement strand
TCCAGATGTTTGATGATGTCCACCATTGAGCACTTTGACCCAAAGCTATATACCTGCAACAAGTTCTCAACAAACAAGTGAAAAAAAACATATGGTGGCAATATAAAAGGTTAGCACATTAGATAGCATAATCCATCAATATACATAACAAATACACCCATGGATAATAATTCATATATTTGCAAGACATCAATTGGATGGGAAGAGAGTATTTCTATTAATAAATGATCAACATAAGTGAAAATATTATAGACTTTCGTGTCGGCATGGTTCAAAACCGAGAAACTAAGTTCCTTCCAGCTGGGCCTCCACCACTTGAATCCTCCACCAAAGGAAAACTCATATAAGGGAGACAATGAGGTTCTCCATCAACAAGGGAAGAGCTTGGGGGATGAACACTGTGTTCAGACTTAAAGGACAAAGTGATGTAAACTCAATATGAAGTAAATAATTTCTCCAAAGTAACTTTGCTCTCAAAGTTGAATTCTCTCCTCTTCCATAGCTCAGAATTGGATTCTTTATATCCTTCAAAATGCAACTGAAGGGTCGAGTTATAACATTTCTAGTATATGGAAAGCCAAGGATCAAAGATCTCCTATCATGACATGGAAACCCGACATTTAATTTTGATTTTCTGGCACAAATCCTGATGTACGCAGGCTGTAGTGGAGCATCCTGTGTATACGCTTGTTGTATAGGGTGCAAGATGCATACAAGTGGAAAAATTTGTATTTTTGTCTTTGGAATTTAGTAACAGGGAAGATAAGTCTACATAGGGAAATGGAATAAGGCCCTCTTTGCAAGATTGCATAGGGTGAGGCAAATCTTGCTCTAACATAGCCCTTTCCAAAAGTTTGATGTGAACTTGGAATATTTATTAGACACAATTGTCTTAGGTATACCATGCAACTTAGCAATTTATCACATGTATATTTCAACAATGTTTTTTTCCTTATGCATTGACTTCATTAGAATAAAATGGTCAACTTTACTAAGCTTGTCCACCACTACCATAATATAATCATGTTTCTTAGTAGCCATGGTAGCTTAGTAATGAAATCCATGGTTACAACTTCCCACTTCCACTCAGGGATGGGAAATGGCTATAGAAAACCAGCTAGATGTTTGTTCTCAACCTTGACCTTTTGGCATTCAAGGCATCTAGTAATAAAATCAACAACCTAATTTTTCATGCTTGGCCATTAGTATTGTTTTTTGATTGCTGTAATAATTTTCTGGTAGCATGGGTGTCCAACATAAGGAACCTTATGCATCTTTGAAAATAATGTATTTTTCAATTCATGAACATTTGGCACATAGAATCTACGCCTATACATGAGGATTCCATCCTCCTTTAGTTCATAACCTTCCAATTTCTATTGTGACACAACTTGTTGTAACTTCTCCTTTATGTCCACATAGCGCTGATCTGATTTGGAAACCTCTAAAATCTAGTCACCAAAATCTGATTTGTACATGCTAATGGTTGTAACATGCATCTCATGCATCTCATGCACCCTTGTTTTATTTTCCTCTGATATGATTTATGTCAAATCCATAATCACTGAGGAATTCTAACCACCTGTTTTTTTTTGGCATTTAAACTTAGCTGTCGAAACAGATACTTCAGACCACTATGATATGTTCTTAGCTCAAATATTTTATCCATGAGATAGTGCTGCCACATCTTCAAGGAATGCACTATGGCTTCCAATTCTAATTCATGAGTAACATAGAGCCTTTCATGCTCTTTTAAATTTCTATATTCATATCATATCATATGCCCATTCTGACTAAGGACTCCCTCGATCCCTTCCTTGCATGAATTTGTGCACAAAATGAAGTATGCATCAGAATCAACAATTCTCAAAATTGGTGCACTTGTCAACAAGCTCTTCAAGTGATGAAAACCCCTTGCACAATCCAAAGTCCATTAAAATCACACACATTTCTTTTGCAAAGATGTGATTGAGTGCACAATTTTTGAGAAGCATTCAATAAAACTTTGTAATAACCTACAAGTCCCATGAAGGACCTCACCTCTATGAAATTTGTTGGTGTTGGTCATTACTCAATGGACTTTATCTTTTCTGGATCCACATCTATTCCTTCCTTGGAAATGATATAACCAAAATAATGAATTTGTTGCGGATAAAATGAGCACTTTCTCAAATTTGCATAAAGTTGATGCTCCCTAAATACTTGCGTTACCATCCTCAAGTGTTGCTCATGCTCTTCTTCAAACTTTGAGTTAATAAGTATGTCATCCAAAAATACAATGAAAAACTTATCTAAGTAATCTATAAACACTCCATTCATCAAACATATGAAGACAACTGGTGCATTTTGAAACCTGAATGGCACCATTGTGAACTTGTAATGTCCGCACCTCGTTCTGAAGGCAATCTTGTTGATGTCTTCTTGTTTAATTATCACTTAGTGATATCAATATTTGAAAATATTTGTGCTCCCCTCAGTTGATCAAATAGGTCATCTATCCTTGGCAAAGGATACTTGATCTTTACTGTTACTTTGTTCAACTTCCTGAAGTCAATACAAAGTCTCAACTTACCATCCTTATTCTTCACAAACAATACTAGGGAACCCCAAGGTGACACACTTGGGCGTATATACCCCTTCTTTAAAAGCTCTTCAAGTTGAACATGCAATTCCTTCAGCTCTGGTATACTCATCATATAATAAGTATTGGACATAACAACTGCTCTAGTCATCAAATTTATAGAGAAATCAATGTCTTTTCGATGGTAACCCCGATATCTCTTTAAATACACCCTCAAACTCATTCAATCCTACACAATATTCTACATTTAGAACTTTATCCTTAGGTTCCTCCTCCAAGTGCTTTGAAAATACTTGACATTTTTTTCTGAATCTTTTCTTCAACTATAAGGCTAAAACTTCTCTGATAGTTACAACTCTTGGAATTCCTTGAACTGTTCTTAAGTTCCCTTCCTCATCCAAGAAAGTAAATGTCTTATTGTAACGATCTAGAACAACATGATGTTGGTCCAACCAATCCATACCAATGAGGAATTCATACAAGCCCAAAGGTATGATATTCAAATCATCCTTTGTATGCAGTCCCTTTATTTCCATAGGACAAGCCTTAACCATGTCATTGATTTTCCTTTTTTCCCTTGTAGCTAACTGCACCAACCAAGGTTTTCCAAACTTTCTTCTTGGCAATTTGAATCGTTCCACCATCTTAGGATCTAGATAACTATGAATAGCTCCCAAATCAATTAAAATATCAATGTCTTGGTGATTAATCTTACCTTCCACTTCAATCACGTGTAACTTAAACTCAACTTACTTGTTATCTAGGGTTGTCTAAATCCTTGGTACATTTCTGCCCATGTCTTCAACTGTTGCAGCTTGCTGTATACTATGTGCAATCCTAACTTTTTCACCTCTTTGAGGGAAATATTTGTGCATATGATCTCCACCACAACCCAAACATTGAATAGGTTGTTACCTTGGTTTTCAACCCACTATCTCCATCATTCTGGGCTCCTTGAGAGTTGGATGTCCTTGCACAATATTTCTGAAAAATGGTGGCTTAGTCCCCTTCTTCCTTAGTTCCACCTTGCTTTTAATATTGTCTTCCCAAGGCTTTTGGAAAGTTGGTCTTCCCCTTTGATGATCATGAATAAATTTAGCATGCCTTATGGTTTCCTCCAATGTCTTGGGGTCATCATATTGTATCTCGTCACTGATAAATGAGGGAATCCCACTCACGTACCTCTAAACTTTAACTTTCTCATCCTTGATGAATCCAACATATTTCAACAGATCTAAGAATCTTCTTTCATACACATCTATTTTCATACTCCCAAGCCCGAGTTCAAATAACTCCTTCATTTTCCTATCATAATATCGCTTGGCTAACTATTTATTTTGAAAATACCTCTTGATCTCCCTCCAAGTAACCTTCTTTTCATCAATGTGTTACACTTGCACTAACTGATCCCACCACATTGATGCTTTTCCTTTTAGCTGATAGATGGAAATTCTCTCTTTCGCTTATGCAGAATAATTATACAAGTGGAAGTACTTCCTCATACCTAGCAACCATGTCTCAACATCTTCACCCGTCTTGTGCTCACTATCAAAGGTAGGAGGCTTCATGTTATTCATTTATCATTGTAGCTCATCTACCTCAATCCTTCTCTTATGATTTCTGACAAGAGATGGACTTGAGCTATTGTGTGCTTTCCTAAATGAATGCTTTGGTGAGTGGTGGTGATGCCTTTCAACACTTATTGTTTTTCTTCTCTTCTCATCATGAGACAAACGACTTCTTGATATACTTGACTCTGTCTCCTTATCCATTTTATTTTCTATTATGTCCAATCTTTTCATCAACTTGATATTGAAGTCATCTTGCTACTCCTTGGAGTTCATAATCCTATCATTATCAACTTTATAGATTTGGACATATTTTTGCAGTCCCTTTATGGTTTCTACCAAGTTTATGTAGTCCTCCTTGGATTTTGTATATCAACACCCAAACCGACATACAAATCCCCAAATTCATCATCATGACTGTAAGTTCTCTGCACATCTCCCATGTTTTTTGACTTTCTGCTTTGATTGTGTCCTTCTATAATCGTTGTTAATTCTACTAAATGTGCAGACAATAAGATTGTTAGATGAATTCATGCAACAACTTCATGAAAATTTTGCACCATTTTGTCAGAATCCTTTCTTCTGATTTCTTGGGTGAATAATTGGACTCGTTTGTCTACAACTTTCCCAATGACTACTCCCTTGCACAATCCTGAGTCTTGCGTAGTATATCATGGTCATTTGGAATTCATCCAAATAACCTTTTAATATTTCTTTCTTTCTTTTGAAGCCTATACACATATTGGTATTCAACATGTACCAATGGGCTATGTCAATATTTGACAGATACATCGCGTATCAGTGTTACACATGCACCACAAGTGCAACAACCCTAGTTAAATAATTGTTAAAGGTTTATTAAGTTTGATTAACTTTCCTAATGTATATTAGTTAAATAATGATTATTTATTAATAACATTAATTAATTAATTAATTATTTTTTAAAGTATATTAATTAACTAATTAATTAATTAATTAACTCATTAAATGTTTGGGTAACGAATTAAAGTTTAATAAATTTTAATTTATTAAAAGAAAACTTAATGTATTGAAGGATGGTTGGCATTGAATGGAGAGGCGGTGAATGGACGGGGGATATGAGGGGGCAAAGACATTTGAGAGGAGAATTTTGATTTTGGGGGGCAGGGAGAATTTCTGGAGATCGAGAGATTGTATTGGGGCATTTTTCTAGGGGAGGGATTGGGAAAACTGTATTTTCTAGTTTTTGGCTTGAGGAAGTTGTTGGAATGTTACAGGGGAGCATTGGTTGTTGGGAGTTTTGGGCTCGGGGGCCAAGAATCCTTACGAAATCCTGGAGCTAGGGAGCCAGATAGGCTTTGTTCCTAGCTGGCTGGGAGGAAAGATTCGGCTTTGGGCAGGGTTTGGCCAGAGCAGCTTGATTAGAGTTTGGGAAGAGCATCGGGGACAGACAGAGTTGGGGAAACAACATCACTGAGAGGTATTTATGTTCATTATTATGGCATGTCATTATCGTTATGATGGTTCACTATTTTAATATGATGTATATATATTTTTTTATATATGATTTTTATATCATGTTGCTCATTTATAATTTGCTGAACCGTGAACTGTTAGTTTGTTGAATATAAAACCGTAAAGAATTTATCAAAATCAATGTTATGATTATAAATATCAATGTTATGTTTAAATTAATTAATTCTAGGTTCTGTTAGAGGGGACCTGACACATGGTATCAGAGCCCTAGTTTAAAATCTGGGGCCAAGGGCCTACCCACCCATCCTCTTGGCCCTTCATTGAATGCTCTGCCTTATGATCTTTAAACAACCATGAAAGCCTGGGCATGCAACCTTGAAACCCTTACAACCCTTTAACAACAAAAAAAATCTAACCTACATCCCTTTAACAACCAAAATAACCTAGAAAACCTTAGAAACTGTTGTAAGTTGAAGGGGTAGGTGGTACAAAAGAACCCAAAATGTCTTTAATTATGAGAACCAACACCTGCGAACCTGTAAAAACGCCTCATAAAAGATAGATGAGTTTTTTTCTTAATATATATATATATATATATAAAATTTTGCTGTTTTTTTATATGTATATACAGATCTACTTAAAAAAAAATTTATTACTTATTTTTCTAAATAAATTGGTATTATAATGTATGTTAAAAAAAAAAAGAAAAAAAAAGAGAGAAAAAAATTGAACCTGCAAACCCTAACCTAAGAAGGGTTTGCTGTATTCCATGTGAGTTGTATCCACCCGCTCCATGTGAACTGTGTTCACCCGCTCCATGCGAGTTGCATCCATCGGACCAAGCCAACACAATACAGAAGCCAAAGCCCAAGCGCTAGGTGCCAAGCACATGGGTAGCCTTGGCACCACTTCATATGAGGGAGGAGCCATGCCCAGGAATCTACATCTACGCCCAAGAGTCTGCACCACTTCATATGGGGGAGGAGCCACGTGATGGCACCCTCTTGTTCCCAAGCTAGAATGCAACATCATACTACACATAAACTTAGTGCACAAATGTCAAGTGCGACATAGTTGCCTTAACACATTACATATCAAAGCCCGGTGACCACGCACCAAAGCCCGATTTACAACAAGCGCCAAGTCATAGAGGAGAGCCCACGAGTCTGCGTGTACTACCCGTCACCTGTGTGCAATGAGGAGGAATCCGACCAAGAGACAACACATAGCCCACTCCGGCATGTCCACAAATCAAAGCCAAGAACATGTGCCGAGCAAGCCAACACTTTGAGAAATGGCCCAACACCAACGTGCTCCAACAAAATAACTATCATATTACACATAGTCGACGCAAAACACACAGTCCAACGCAACAACAAATATCTCCACATGACTTGAAACCACCACACAGAGTCCAGCGCACCAACAAACAACTCCATGCGACCTGCAACCACACACACAGTAAAAAAAATAAGTCATCGTAACCAAGTGCATAGCNTGTTGTTTTTTTATATGTATATACAGATCTACTTAAAAAAAATTTTATTACTTATTTTTCTAAATAAATTGGTATTATAATGTATGTTAAAAAAAAAAAAGAAAAAAAAAAGAGAGAAAAAAATTGAACCTGCAAACCCTAACCTAAGAAGGGTTTGTTGTATTCCATGTGAGTTGTATCCACCCGCTCCATGTGAACTGTGTTCACCTGCTCCATGCGAGTTGCATCCATCGGACCAAGCCAACACAATACAGAAGCCAAAGCCCAAGTGCTAGGTGCCAAGCACATGGGTAGCCTTGGCACCACTTCATATGAGGGAGGAGCCATGCCCAGGAATCTACATCTACGCCCAAGAGTTTGCACCACTTCATATGGGGGAGGAGCCACGGGATGACACCCTCTTGTTCCCAAGCTAGCATGCAACATCATACTACACATAAACTTAGTGCACAAATGTCAAGTGTGACATAGTTGCCTTAACACATTACATATCAAAGCCTGGTGACCATGCACCAAAGCCCGATTTACAACAAGCGCCAAGTCATAGAGGAGAGCCCACGAGTCTGCGTGTACTACCCATCACCTGTGTGCAATGAGGAGGAATCGGACCAAGAGACAACACATAGCCCACTCCGATATGTCCACAAATCAAAGCCAAGAACATGTGCCGAGCAAGCCAACTCTTTGAGAAATGGCCCAACACCAACGTGCTCCAACAAAATAACTATCATATTACACATAGTCGACGCAAAACACATAGTCCAACGCAACAACAAATAGCTCCACATGACTTGAAACCACCACACAGAGTCCAGCGCACCAACAAACAACTCCATGCGACCTGCAACCGACCAATGAACAAGCCATAGCCTAGAGGAATTGTCCAATACCAATGCAAAACACAACACAAGTTAGTCTCAACACTAGGTCAAACACCAAGCGAGTTCACACAACGCCGCAGGGAGGAGGAGCCCGTGAGGGCATAGTGCAGTCTGCAAGTCTTTGCCAAGCCACAAGGGAGGAGCCTGCGACCATAACCATAACTCCGCCGCAGTAGCAGAGAGGGAGAAGCCCATGGCACACTTGCATAGTGAGATAGGCGGCAAGTGATGGAGCATTAGGGTTAGGTTAAGGAAAGCGGGGGGGGAACGAGCGCGGGGCACGTGGGCTTCATGCGTGCCCGCGGTTTAGTTATTTAAAAAAAAATGTTTTTAATTATTTATTTTAATTTATATATATATATTTTTTATTTTAGTCATTTTTTTTTTTGTATTGTTTATTGTAAATTATGTTATATATATTATTTATTTTGTTTATTTTTATTTATTTATTTATTATTATATAAAAAAAATCTTATGTAATTAAATTTTAAAATTTTAAATTGCTTAGATTTAGTTTAAAATTGCCTAAAAATTTCTTAAACTTTAATTATTTAAGAATATTATAGGTTTTAAATATTAAAATTAAAATTTTTATGTTATAAGAAATCAATTAATTAAATATTATATGTTTTAACTATTAAATTCAGTGAGTATATTTTATTATTATAATTAATAGGATTAATTAAAAATAATTAATCATTAGTAATTAATGTTTAAATTATATTTAATTTTATGACTCATATTTAAACTAATTAAAGTGATTAATTAGTTTTAAACTGAAGGTTTAAGGACTTAGACTAGGACAAGCAGGAAGGAGGTTGCATACGCACTAGGAAGGTAAGTTTGAGGAATTGGCGAGTATGGTACAGTGCTAGCGTAATTACTAGGCGAGAGGGTCAGTGGTTTTGTTAGGAAATGACACCAAGATTAGATGCTTTAACCCTAACCTAGCCACCTGCCCTAAAGAGAGTAACGTTTGTTTACAGACAAGTAAAGAAAAACTTACGCTTAACCTTGTTTTCTAGTTTAAGTTGAGCAAATGTGGAATGTCCTTGAACTCACCCTGACAACTTTGGTTGATGCAGATTAAATTATACAGGATGGTTAGGACTCGAGGAAATTGAGGCAGAGGGGCATCGTCATAGGGACCGCCAGCACCGCTAGCACCATCACCTGAACTAGCTCTCATACTGCACTCTTTGGAGGCCATAAATGAGACTTTAAAGGGTCGTCAACCAACAGGGATCGAAGTGGATCCCCCACCATCTGGAATGGGTAATCCAGAAGCATCGAGGGATTCAGGGGGAGGACCTCTGACGCAGTGAGTTCACGACCACACCCCCGTCGTGCTCTCCTGCTCACAGGATCGATCTAACCCCCTTCTTCGAGTCGAATTAGCTCTTTGGACTCCCAATGGAATCCCTTCTAAAACCCGATCCACAGGTCCTTCTCATTCACCCGCACAGTCTTCTACACCTAACCGTGGTTGTTCCTGACTAAGTTTTGGGGTTCGGGGTTTCCTCCTTTTTGATGTCGAGAACTTCTGTTCCCGTGATCTCTTGAACTCTGATGAACTCTCTTTCGGCCTTAGCCCCTCCTGGATATGCCCTCTGGTCCATATGACCATTATCCCCGTGACCTCAGTCTTACCTCTTCATTGGGGTTTCGGGGTTCCCAATGCCAAAATGCATTGCCCACGGGATTCCCGATTCCTCGAATCCCAACTCACCGCTACGCTGACAGCTGGCTCCCACTTATCGGGATTTCGATCTTCGCGATTCCAATACGCATAAACACCTTGTCACCAGGATTCCCGATATCCCGATGACCCAAACGCCGATCAACAACTTCATGTCGGGCCTTTCCCTGATGGCGCCGATTGCTGCCACGCCTCCTCCTTTGATGGATGGTCCCGATTTCTCTGGAATTTCAAGACTTGTGATGTCCCAACTTTCACGACCTCAGGAACTCTGATTTCCCGATGCCGAATATCTCAACTCTCTTCGGATTCCTGACACCTGTCTCCTCAAATGGACGACTCAGATTTATGTTGGGGTTTTCAAAGTGGACTTACCTAATCTCTTGTCCACGGGAATGCCGATATCCCAACTCCCGATGCTCGATCTCTGCCACGTGTCTCCACTAACGGATGGTCTAGATCTTTCCGGTGTTCTGAGACTTGAAGTGTCTCGACTTTCTTTTCCTCGTGACTCCTGATTTCATGAACGTCGATATCCCGATGACTGTCGGGATTTTGTCTTTTCCTATGAGAGTTTAACTCCCACGCAAATCCTAACAGATCCGATGGCTGTCGGGTATTTGGACCAAGATCCGATGGTCTAGATCTCTTCTTCTGCGCACACTCCAAAGACTAAATGCCGAGCCTCTTCTCCCGATCCAACGGCTATCGATCTCCCCCTCTGTGAACTTCTCCTGAGCTCCTCCTGGACGTAGAAATCAATGGTCCAGATCTTTTCTCCAGCCAATCCGACGACTACTATTGCTCCTCCTAAGATTCATCGCACTTTCTTCCGAGACTTGGAAGAATTTCCAGCTCCCAAAGGCCTCAACCTTTGTTCTCCTTTCCTCTGCGAACTCCTTGACTCTGAGCTTCTTCAATGCATGTAAAAACGTTGTTCCTCTTGAGCCCTTCTTCAAATCTTTGAAGATCTTAACTCTACCTCCTATAGAGTCTTTGCGCATACACCGTGTTGTCTCTCTTGAGCTCTTCCTGTAGCTTCGACCTTTATAGAAATTCGTCCTTGTTCCTTTCTCCCACAAATGGAGAATGTTTGGATGCCTTCCTGGCTCTTTTTTCTCCAGCAACCTCTTGCTGAGTCTTTCTTAGTGTTCAACAACCCTGAGAAGGTTCCCTCAGTGGACCTTTCCTCACTTACAGAACTCAAAGAGTTCTTTTCTTCTTGTGCCTACCTGCACACAATCTCAATTCCCACCTGGCAGAGTTTTCCCTTTCACAGAACGTTCAACAATTTTGTCTTCTTCTCCTATGCAACTATGCACTCGCTCGATGCCCACTTGGCAGAGCTTCACAGAATCCTTAGTGATTTTGGATCTCCTTTCTGAACTCACAGCAGAGTTCTTTTTCTGTGCACTCCTTGCACCTGCTCAATGCCCACTTGGCAGAGCTCTCACATAATCCTTAGTGATTCTGGTTCTCCTTTCTAAACTCATACCAGAGTTCTTCTCCAGCTGCACCTTGTGCCTATGCTCAATGCCCACTTGGCAGAGCTTCACAGAATCCACAGTAGAATTCTGTCTACAACTGTGTCTCTCATACACATCCTTGCCTCCAAGGTATTCAACAACCTTGAGGTCTTCACTCCTGAGTTGATGATTCCAGCTCCCGTGCCGCAACACGTCTGTCTGACTCCACAGAGTTCAGAAATGCATCCTCTGTGCACGGCTATCAAAACCCACAGTGTTCTATCACACCCTCCTAGTGTTAAGCCTCAAAGACCTTCACCTGAATCAAACACACTCCCTGCAAATGCTTAAACATACATACATTCACAACATACAATGGAACACTCACAGACATTCATTTAACACAGAATAATGCATGAAAAACTGCTTCTGATTCTATTAAATTGGCAAATGCCTGTATCTACAATGTGTTCCTGAGCATGGCCTATAACAAGGTCTCGGATCTTCTCTCTTCTCAACTCAACTTACACAAAATGAGATCTGAAAATCTATTTTACCTGAGGGGGCTCTTAGAGTGCTTCCCTCCAATCTACCTACCCTATTCAATTATATTGAATAGTTGTCTAGTCCAGAATCGGATCTAGATCTCAACCATACAAACATTAATGGCCGATCTTATCTATAGCCTGCACAAAGGCACAGCTTCCCAGCTCAATAGCTTAAACATTTAAATTACATTCAATTCAAATTTAGATGAGGATGCACCTCTTTTCAATGCACGATTTGAATTCGTTGGCGTGGCTGGCTGGCTGGCTGGCTGATGTGGAGAGATGCTTCTGCATCAAAATCCTCAGCTGCAAAATCATGAGCTCCTGCTCTTGCGCTTCCCCTCTAAGCGGTTGGAATCCCCCTGGATCCCAAACGAATATCTGGAGCTTTTCATCTGCTCCATTTGGCTGTTGTTGCTGCTTCTACACTGCTGCTACTGTTGTTGCTTCTGCTGCTCTTCTGTTCAACATCTCCTCACTAGCAGTTCTTGCTGACCCCAACATTAGCTTTCTGATCTCCTCGATCACTGCATCCAGCTACTCCAATGGTTGGTTTTTCTCATGCAGTCTCCTCAGCTGAAAAAATATTCTGCAATTGGGCAGATCGCTATGATCTCCCATGCCATCTTCTTTATCTTCATTAGTGGCCTTAAGTTGCCACTCTGCTGTAGAATTCAGTTCTACAGTCTCCTCCTGACTGAATTTATGTTCAGCCACCTTCTCTGACAGCTCAACTTCCGTCAGTTCTCTTGCTGGCCCTGGATTGTTCAGCCAATCCTCCATCATCTCTAGCTCCATCTCCCATGGAGTGATAAAGTATCTTCCTACTCTTCTTCTTCCTTCCCTGCTGGCTTCAGTGCTACAACTTCTTGCTTTTCAGCTCCCTGGTCGAAATCATTGAGCCATTCCTCAGAATGCTCACTCTCCTTTCCTTCTTGGGCAGCTTCAGATATCTGCTCCAATTCCTCTTCTTCAACAATCTTAGCTGGCTGTCCTGCTGCTGTTGCTGCATCATCTACAACACAGATTTCTGTCTCCTCCTGGGCAAGTGGTAGGAATATTCCAATTCCCCCAATCATTAGAAGATCTCTCAGATCTTCCTTCTCTTCTGTCAACTTCATCTGCTGATCTAAATCCATCTCTGAATTTATGAGACCCTCAGATAGTCTCATTTGCTCGATTAGCTCCTCAGGCTGATCAAAATTCACCTGCTCATCCCTGCCTACCTGGAAATATGGGATGCTTCTGTTTCTCTCCTGGCAGACTATGAGATCAACTGATCCCATCTTCATCAACACTCCTTGCTGAATTGTACTCACCTCCAAGTCCATGAGACTTTAAACTAGTCTCAAATTCTCATTTCTGCCCACCTGGAAGTCCAAGATACTTCTGCTACCCTCCTGGAAGTCTTCGAGATCCCGCAGTGACCTCAATTCATTGCCCAGCTGGCAATGTGAAATTCCCTTTCTGTCTTCCTGACAGTCCCTGAGATCCCGCAACGACCTCAACTTGTTTCCCTCCTAGCAATATGGAATTTCCTCTCTGCCCTCCTGGCAATTCTCGAGATCCTCAAATGATCCCAATTCATTTTCAAAATCATCGAGACTTCTGCCAGTCTCTGGTTCATAGACATGAATCATCTTCTCCTCTGTGGCCTTGAGGTTTTCAGCATACCTTAACCATCTCTTTAACAACCTGCGCTACCCTCTGACCATCAACTCCTTGACTGGCCATTCTGCTTTTGCCTTCTTCATGGGAAATTTATGCATCCGTCTCAACCTCCTATCCTGCTTCATCTGTAGTTCAAGATTCTCTATGTCTACCTTTAATTCATAGATCTCTTTATCCCTTTCTTTATCCATTTTTGCAAGCTTTTCTGCCTTGCTTTTCTTCCTCCCAGCATGCCTATGGTCTTCAATAACCATGGTGCTGTCCTTGCTTGCTTTCCTAGCAAACCTGCTGTCACTCTGCATCCCGAGTGTTTCCAACTTCATCCTCCTATAGTCTCCCTGACTGCCTTCTGGATTGCTGCCTACCTACAAATAACCATCACAGAATCCTCAGCAACTCTATCTTCTTTCACCTGAAATATACAGATGAATTTTCTACTTTGATACCACTTGATGTGTGTATCAGAGTGCTTTCCTCCTCTGTCTCTTCCTGCCTGAAATATACAAGCAAGATTCAAAAATTTGATACCACTTGATGTGTGTATTAGAGTGATTTCTCTTATCTCCTCCTGCCTCTTCCTTCCTGAAATTTACAAACAAGAAAAAGGCTCTGATACCACTTGATGTAGTGAGTTCGCGACCACACCCCCGTCGTGCTCTCCTACTCACAGGATCGATCTAACCTCTTTCTTCAAGCTGAATTATCTCTTTGGACTCCCAATGGAATCCCTACTAAAACCTGATCCACAGGTCCTTCTCATTCACCCGCACGGTCTTCTACACCTAACCGTGGTTGTCCCCGACTCAGTTTTGGGGTTCAGGGTTTCCTCCTTTATGATGTCAAGAACTTCTGTTCTCACGATCTCTTGAACTCCGATGAGATCTCTTTCGGCCTTAGCCCCTCCTGGCTATGCCCTCTGGTCCATATGACCGTTATCCCCGTGACCTCAGTCTTACCTCTTCATCAGGGTTTTGGGGTTCCCAATGCCAAAATGCATTGCCCACGGGATTCCCGATTCCTCGAATCCTGACTCACCACTACGCTGACAACTGGCTCCCACTTATCAGAATTTTGAGCTTCGCGATTCCAATATGCATAAACACCTTGTCACCAGGATTCCCGATTTCCCGATGACCCAAATGCCGATCAACAACTTCCTGTCGGGCCTTTCCCCAATGGTGCCGATTGCTGCCACGCATCCTCCTTTGATGGATGGTCCCAATTTCTTCGAGATTTTGAGACTTGTGATGTCCCAACTTTCATGACCTCAGGAACTTCAATTTCCTGATGCCGAATATCCTAACTCTCTTCGGATTCCTGACACTTGTCTCCCCAAACGGACAACTCAGATTTGTGTCGGGGTTTTCAAAGTTGACTTACCCGATATTCTATCCACGGGAATGCCGATATCCTGACTCTCGATGCTCGATCTCCGCCACGTGTCTCCACTAACGGATGATCCAGATCTTTTCGGTGTTTCGAGACTTGAAGTGTCTCGACTTTATTGTCCTCGTGACTCCCAATTTCACGAACGCCGATATCCCGATGACTGTCGGGATTTTATCTCTTCCTATGAGAGTTTAATTTCCATGCAACTCCTGACAGATCTGATGGCTGTCAGGTATTTGGACCAAGATTCAATGGTCTAGATCTCTTCTTTTGCGCACACTCTAGAGACTAAACGTCGAGCCTCTTCTCCCGATCCAATGGCTGACGAGATTTCTGAATGAGATCCAATGAATATCGATCTCCCCCTCTGTGCGCTTCTCCTGAGCTCCTCCTGGACATAGAAATCAACGGTCTAGATCTCTTCTCCAGCCGATTCGACGGCTACTGTTGCTCCTCCTGAGCTTCAACGCACTTTCTTTCGAGACTTGGAAGAATTTCCATCTCCCAAAGGCCTCAACCTTTGTTCTCCTTTTCCTCTACGAACTCCTCGACTCTGAGCTTCGCCAATGCGTGTGAAAATGATGTTCCTCCTAAGTCCTTCTTCAAATCTTTGAAGATCTTACCTCTACCTCCTGTAGAGTCTTCATGCATACACCGTGCTATCTCTCTTGAGCTCTTCCTGTAGCTTCGACCTCTACAAAAATTCTTCCTTGTTCCTTTCTCCCACAAATGAAGAATGTTTGGATGCCCTCCTGGCTCCTTTTTCTCCAACAACCTCTTGCTGAGTCTTTCTAGGTGTTCAACAACCCTGAGAAGGTTCCCTCAGTGGACCTTTCCTCACTTCCAGAACTCAAAGATTTATTTTCTTCTTGTGCCTACCTGCACACAATCTCAATGCCCACCTGGAAAAGTTTTCCCTTTCATAGAACGTTCAACAATTTTGTCTTCTTCTCCTATGCACCTATGCACTCGCTCAGTGCCCACCTGGCAGAGCTTCACAGAATCCTTAGTGATTCTTGATCTCCTTTCTGAACTCACAACAGAGTTATTTTTCTGTGCACTCCTTGCACCTGCTCAATGCCCACTTGGTAGAGATCTCACATAATCCTTAGTGATTCTGGTTCTCCTTTCTAAACTCATAGCAGAGTTCTTCTCCAACTGCACCTTGTGCCTATGCTCAATGCCCACTTGGCAGAGCTTCACAGAATCCACAACAGAATTCTGTCTGCAACTATGTCTCTCATACACAACCTTGCCTCCAAGGTATTCAACAACCTTGAGGTATTCACTCCTGAGTTGATGATTCCAGCTCCTGTGCCACAACACGTCTTTGTCTAACTCCGCAGAGTTCAGAAATGCATCCTCTGTGCATGGCTATCAGAACCCATAGCGTTCTGTCACACCCTCCTGGTGTGAAGCCTCAATGACCTTCACTTGAATCAAACACACTCCTTGCAAATGATTAAACATACATACATTCACATCATACAATGGAACACTCACATACATTCATTTAACACAGAATAATGCAGGAAAAACTGCTTCTGATTCTATTAAATTGGCAAATGCCTGTATCTACAATGTGTTCCTGAGCACATCTTGTAACAAGGTCTCAAATCTTCTCTCTTCTCAACTCAACTTACACAAAATGAGATCTGAAAATCTCTTTTACCTGAGGGGGCTCTTAGAGCGCTTCCCTCCAATATACCTACTCTATTCAATTACATTGAAGAGTTGTCTAGTCCAGAATCGGATCTAGATCTCAGCCATACAAACATTAATGGACGATCTTATCTATAGCCTGCACAAAGGCATGACTTCCAATATCAACAATTTAAACATTTAAATTACATTCAATTCAAATTTAGATGAGGTTGCGCCTCTTTTCAATGTGCGATTTGAATTCACTGGCGTTGCTGGCTGACATGGAGAGATGCTTCTGCATCAACCTCCACCTGAAGACATCACTAGAGAACTGCAGAAGATCAATTCCAGAGTTTGTCGTGGGTCGTGCCAGTGAACGTGTAGAAGCATGGTTAGAAGGCATGACAAGGTGTTTTGCCTTAAGAGACTATGCGTTCACTTCAAAGGCGAAGATAACAGTTTTTCAGTTGAGAGATAGTGCCTTGAACTGGTGGGGAAACCTAAAGAGGCAGTTGCACCTTACCCCAGAAACCGTCTCTTGGGAACTTTTTGAGGAGGGGTTTCGAAGGAAATATCTACCAACTTACTATGAGGAACAATAGGTGGGAGCATTTCATGCTCGAGTACAGAGAAATAGGACTATAGAAGAATACAAGATCAGGTTTATGGAATTTGTCAAATATGTTTCATACTTGGATAATGACCAATGACAGGCATAATGCTTTGCCTATGGGTTAAATCCTAAGATAAGGGCCATGGTGCGGATGTAGAAATTGTCTTCGGTAGAAGAAGCAGTGGAAAATGTGCATTATGCAGAGGAACATGTGAACTTAAATGGAGGTACGAGACCAAGATTTCTGCATCATCCTGGATTCATGGGGAAGGCCCCTAGGACATTTCCCAGGGGAGGGGGCTCAAGGCCACCTCCATATGGTAATAGAGTCGCACCAAGGACAATAGCTGTAGGGATTTCAATGGTAGTGAGTGTAGCATCCCATTCATCACCAATGACGCAGGCAGGTCCACGACCATCTTAGGGAGAAACTAGTAGGGGCAAGGGTTCCAGGGGAAGGAACTCATTTTAGAGATAGTCACAGAACAGTGCACATGTTCAATATTGTGTTACCTATTGGGGATATAGAGGACCCCATTACTAGCATGATTGCCCATAGTTACAATCAGGATTTGTGCATAGAGAAGGAAAGGCCCCGATGGGAAGATCAAGTAGCAGCCAACAGATTTATGCAGTGGTTAATAATCACCAAGAAGAACATCAATCCACGGTGGTGGAGTCATCAGGTACGCTAAATCATATCAATGTTAAGCTTTTATTTGATTCGGGTGCTACAGATAGTTTCATTTCACCATCTGCATTAGAAAAGAGTGGGTTGATAGCCTACGAGAACGATGACTTTAAACATGTCAAGATGGCTTTGGGGGAAAAACAAGCGGTAGGACCTAGCATTGATAATTGTCTAATAGACCTGGGAGTGTTTACTACCAGGTTGAAGGTATACGTCACTTCTCTCAGGGCGTATGACCTCAACATTGGAATGGATTGGTTAGAAGCTCATCGAGCTTTGGTAGATTGTTTCGCAAAAAGGGTCTTTTGTGTTGACGATGAAGGAAGACCAGTAGTTATCTGTGGTGTATGGAGATGAGTGTCTCTATGCTTTATCTCAACTATGAAGGTTAAGTGATGCATGAGGCAAGGGTGTCGACTGTATGTAGTGGAAGCAATGAATGAAAGGAAGGGACCCTCCTTGGATCAATACCCAGTATTGTTAGAATTTAAGGATGTTTTTCCGAACGAGTTACCAGGGTTACCTCCTAAGAGGGAGCTTGATTTTACTATTGATATAAAACCTAGTGCAGAACCAATTTCCAAGACTCCGTATCATATGATAGCGCCAGAACTTTGTGAGCTACAAATGCAGTTAAAAGAGCTACTGGACTTAGGGCTAATAAGGCCCAGTGTCTCACCTTGGGGTGCACCAGTAATTTTTGTAAAGAAGAAGGATGGTTCCTTACGACTGTGTATATATTACAGAGACTTGAACCATGGTATAGTGAAAAATAGGTACCCAATGCCACGAATATATGACTTCTTTGATCAAATGAAAGGAGCAACGGTATTCTCAAAAATTGATTTGCGATCAGGGTATCACCAGTTAAGGATTAAGGAAGAAGATATTCCTAAAACTTCCTTTCGAACTCGGTTTAGACATTATGAGTTCATCGTAGTACCTTTCGGATTGACCAATGTGCCAACAATATTCATGAGCCTCATGAACAAAGTATTCTATAAGTACTTAGACTGTTTTGTACAAGTCTTTCTAGATGACATCCTTATCTATTCCAAGAATGAAAGAGAACATGAGGAACACTTACGAGTGGTGTTGTCCTACCTTAGAGAGAAAAAATTGTATCGGAAGTTGTCGAAGTGTTCCTTCTTCCAGAAAGAAATCCACTATTTAGGTCATATCATTTTCGGTGAAGGAATCTCTGTGGACCCAGAAAAGGTAAAGGCCATTATGGAATGGCCAGTGCCGAAAAATTCCCATGAGGTAAGGAGCTTCATGGGGCTAGCAGGTTATTATTGGAGATTTGTGGAGGGATTCTCTAAAATAGCGAAACACATCACCACTTTACAGCGCAAGGGGGTCAGGTATGACTGGACAGAATAATGTAATAGTGCCTTCATCGAGCTTAAGATATTACTAACTAGTGCGCCAATTCTGTGAGTGCCAGATATGTAAAAGGACTTCATGGTCTGTACAGATGCCTCGAAGCAAGGATTGGGGGCCATGCTAATGCAGGATGGAGGTGTGATAGCTTATGCATCAAGGAAGTTAAAGAAACATGAAGTGATTTATGCTACTCATGATTTAGAGTTGACAGCTGTAATGCTAGCTCTAAAACTTTGGAGGCACTATCTTGTGGGGTGAAATTTTGAGCTCAAAATGGACCATCAAAGTTTAAAACATCTCTTCACTCAAAGGGATCTTAATTCCAGGCAAAGGCGATGGAGTGAGTTTATGAGTGAGTACGATTTTGGTATTTCATACATCAAGGGAAAGGAAAATGTGGTCATAGATGCCTTGAGTAGGAGACCACGTGTCTTCTCCTTGGTACCTTTAAAAGTCAATCTGAGGGAACGTGTGTTGACGCAACTCCATGGATATATTTGGTATTTAAAGGTTACTTCAAACCTCTAGAGTGGGAGGCAATTAGATCCAAATCATGAAGGATATATTCTGAAAGCAGACGGACTATTGAGATATCGAGGAAGGATGTACATCCCCGAAGATGGGGATATTCGAAGGATCATACTAAAGGAAGCCCATAGAGCACTTTATTGTACGCATCTGGGTGTGAAGAAGATGTACGCAGACATGAGGAAGCTCTTCTTCTGGGTAGGCATGAAGCGCGATGTAGTCCATTTCATCACCAAGTGCCTAGAGTGTCAACAGGTGAAAGTCGACCACCATCACTCGGCAGGCCTCCTACAACCACATGATGTTCCTATGTCCAAGTGGGAAGTCATCTCTATGGATTTTGTTGTGGGGTTGCCACTCACATCTCATAGACACAATACCATTCTTGTGATAGTTGATAAGTTAACCAAGAGTGCTCATTTTATTCCGGTTAGAGACACTTAAGATGTCACTGATGTGGCACATGTGTTTGTAAGTGAGGTCATGCGTTTGCATGGAATACCTAAGAAGATCATTTCAGATAGGGAATCTAGATTCACTTCTAGGTTTTGGACAAGTTTGCAGTCAGCGTTGGGGACTCAGTTGAACTTAAGCATAACTTATCATCCTGAAACAGATGGGTAGACTGAGAGAGTAAATCAAGTCATGGAAGACATGCTTAGGATGTATGTCATGGATTATCAAACCCATTGGGAGAAGTACCTACCTTTGGTAGAGTTCGCCTACAATAACAGTTTTCATAGCTCCATCGGAATGCCACCTTACGAAGCTCTGTATGGAAGGCCATGTAGAACGCCATTGAGTTGGGATAGATTAGAAGACTAAGTAACAGTTGGGCCATAATTGATTCAAGAGATGGAGGAACATGTGATTCCGATTAGGTAGAGACTAAAGGAAGCACAGGATAGACATAAAAGTTATGTGGATGCACACAGGAATGAGCGAAGTTATAAAGTGGGAGATCAGGTTTTCATTCGTATCAGGCCTAATAAGAGTACAATTCAGTTCGGGAAGGGGACAAAGTTGTCACCTCGATTTATAGGACCGTTCAGAATCCAAGAGAAAATTGGACCCGTTGCCTATCATCTCGTACTGCCATCCCACTAGCATAAAACTCATAATGTTTTTCATGTATCTGTTCTACATCATTATGTTGCTGATGAATCACATAAACTAAATTGGAAGGAATTTCAGGTATCAGACACGGGAACCCTCACGGTAGAACTGTTACGCATATTGGACCGTAGAGTCTGACAGCTCAGGAACCATCTAGTAGACCAAGTTAAGGTCCAGTGGGACAAGTATAGTCTGTGATCTGCTACTTGGGAAGATGATGAGACGTTACGACGAGATTATCCCTCACTTTTTTGACCACCTTGAGAATATGTTTCTCGAAGGTTGGGTGTATGTAACACCACCTTTTGACTTAGACAACCAGGATTATCTAAGGCCTAAACACCTTTATTTTCTATTCACAATGAAACTATTAAATGATACACTTGAACTTTTAATACGTATGAACCTTTATGAATGTTTAAATGTTATTGATAATGATGGATATGATGCGATATATTGTGAGAATGTAAATTTTATGAATGTTTAAATGTATTTGAATAATGATGGATATGATGCGATATATTATGAGAATGTAAATTTTATGAATGTTTAAATGTTATTGATGATGATGGATATGATGCAATATATTGTGAGAATGTAAATTTTTATAAATGTTTAAATGCTATTTGAATGAAGTTGGATATGATGCAATCTATTATGTGAATGATAATTCTATGAATGGGTAACGTTGATTGAATTATGGGATATTATGAGATCTATTTCTAACTTGAAAACTTTGATGTTAAAGTTGTTGGTATGGGGATACCGAATTGAGATTTTAGTTGTATGCAATTACATGATAATAATGCATAGATGCGTATGAGTTTGTGTTACNGTCTTTTATAAAATGAATAGTCTTGTTGAATGGATTGGATGCATATGGAAATTACTATAGAGATGATAGTTATTGTTATTAGTACATGCACGAGACTTGTATGTACTAGCTACACATGCATTTCTTGCACATGTACACTAGTAGGTATGAGTTTTCTTGGCTTACTTACTAATAATGTCGGTTATTTGTTATGAATGTGTGAACCATGTGTCTTTTTCCTTGTATCATAAAATAATTTAACTTCGGGACGAAGTTTCTTGAAGGGTGGGTGTATGTAACAACCCTAGTTAAATAATTGTTAAAGTTTTATTAAGTTTAATTAACTGTCCTAATGTATATTAGTTAAATACTGATTATTTATTAATAATATTAATTAATTAATTATTGTTTAAAGTATATTAATTAACTCATTAAATGTTTGGGTAACGAATTAAAGTTTAATAAATTTTAATTTATTAAAAGAAAACTTAACGTATTGAAGGATAGTTGGCATTGAATGGAAAGATAAGGTGGTTGGCATTGAATGGAGAGGCGATGAATGGATGGGGGGATATGAAGGGGCAAAGACATTTGAGAGGGGACTTTTGATTTTGGGGGGTAGGGAGAATTTTTGGAGATCGAGAGATTCTATTGGGGCATTTTTCCAGGGGAGGGATTGGGAAAACTATATTTTCTGGTTTTTGGCTTGAGGAAGTTATTGGACTGTTACAGGGCAACATCAGTTGCTGGGAGTTTTGGGCTTGGGGGCAAGGAATCCTTACGGAATCCTGGAGCTAGGGAGATGGATAGGCTCTATTCCTAGCTGGCTGGGAGGAAAGATTCGGTTTTGGGCAGGGTTTGGGCAGAGAAACTTGATCAGAGTTTGGGCAGAGCAACGAGGATAGACGGAGTTGGGGAAACAACATCATTGAGAGGTATTTATGTTCATTATTATGGCATGTCATTATCGTTATGATGGTTCACTATTTTAATATGTTGTATATATATTTTTATATATATGATTTTTATATCATGTTGCTCATTTATAATTTGCTGAACCATGAATTGTTAGTTTGTTAGTTTGTTGAATATAAAACCGTAAATAATTTATCAAAATTAATGTTATGATTATAAATATCAATGCTATGTTTAAATTAATTAATTCTAGGTTCTGTTAGAGAGGACCTGACAACAAGTTTTCTCTGCGCAACCCCAATTTTAGTGTGCACACCCATGCACCATTGTTTACTGTGTATTTCTAATGTCACACCCTACAAATGTCAAAATTTAGTGTGCACACATGCACATTCTTATTTTATGCGCACCATGGCCACGTTGTAATTCCAAATTCAACCACTTGCCAGTCTGAATTTTCCCTTAAGTAGGTACTCAACCCATGCAGGATCAGTATTGAAACCAAGGATTTGATACCATAATGTAACATCCCCATTACCAAACTACTCTAATACCAATTTGTAAATATCCTTGTTACCAAACTGCTCTGATACCATACTGTAACATCCCCATTAATAAACTACTCTGATACAAATCTGTAAAATTATTGTTACCAATCTGCTTTGATACCATATTGTAACATTACCCTACTTACTACTGAGCAATGCTACTCCAAAATTTAGTGTGCATATTCTACTCTATAAGATTGGTTTGCGCATAATTATTTGAAGTAACGTGCTTGACCCCAAGTTGGGATGAGCCACACCAAATTTCCTCTCTTTACACAATTTATAATAGTGAAAGTAACACAACACAACTGTGTTCACAAGCATACTAACCACACAACTTTACCATGCATGTAACCCACTCTGATCATGCAATCTCTACTATGCGCACAACCATTCTAGTGTTACACGCCAATTTTGTTTTCCTTGTGTGCAGAGACTGCTTCCCTGTGCGCACAAGCAAATCTAGCCTCTTGTGCATACATAATATTTCCTTACTCACATGACCAACCTAACCTCACCTCAAAGACTCATGACCCATATTATAAGGTTAAATAAACATGAATAACTAACAATAATTGTCATACTCATGCATAACTACAAATACTGAATATCGACACCACACTTACAAATGCAAACAACATTATATAGAATAAGAATAATTACATTATATAGAAACCCCTTTTACAAGATTCTCTCTGCAAATAAGGTAATTGTCACCTTTTATCAGTTGGTACGACCCATTCTGCACATGAGAATTGAATGATAAGCTTCCCCCTAAGGAATGAGTTCCCTCAAAATACACTTAGGCCAACAATATATATTACATGCCTTGAACTGGACACTTGTCACCTTTAGAAATAGTTTTATCAACATGGTGGCTTGTTCCCATCCCTTGGGAACTTGGGATAAATAATTATCCTAAATTACAATTTTCATAAATATTAATAAAATATTCCATTGGACTTGAGTCCCCCCCTTTTCCCTTCTTCGATGGAGTTAGACCCCCATATCTTTTCATCTGATCTGTTTGTGTGTAACGATGTGATAATATCAATAACTTGAGTGTGATTACTTTTACATGGATAAGTGCATTGACCTATTTGTGTCATGGCTCACCGGTCTCATAATCACACATGATCTTCAGCCTCAAATACATAAACTTGGTTYGATGCACACTTCCAGGTAATCCCCGTGCACTTACTCAAGTGCATGGAATACTGTGAAGTGTGTGCACCCTTCCTTTGACATGAAACCACACACACYTATCTAGGTGTGCACAACACTATGAAATGTGTGCACCCTTTATTTGATAACAATCCTTGTGAACTACTTAGGTGCACGCAAAACCAAAACTTGGTGCCAATGGCTTACCAACCTATACGTACAATTACAAATGGGGTTCAGATKAGTGAAATTACACAGACAGGGAGGATGATCAAGGTCTTGAGGTAATATAATTGGGGAGAGTACACCTCGAATGACTTCAATGATTTTTGC
Source organism: Picea engelmannii (assembly GCA_009831015.1). Lineage (NCBI taxonomy): Eukaryota > Viridiplantae > Streptophyta > Pinopsida > Pinales > Pinaceae > Picea > Picea engelmannii. The sequence continues at coordinate 21,600 of ML836543.1, read as the reverse complement.
AATGAGGCAGGGATCAATAGGTTGTTGATAGTCTCCTATAACCCTCAACATAATGGGGTTGTGGAGAGAAAAAATTGATCCATCTTCAGTTCTACCAGGGCTATGATACATGAACACGATCTACCTATGTTTCTTTGGGTAGATGCGTGTAGAAAAAAAGTATATGTGCATAATAGGAGTCCTCACAGGATATTGGGGAACAAGATTCATGATGAAGCATTCACAAGAGTGAAGCCGGATATGGGATACTTGAGGATATTTGGTTTTCTAGTATATGTCCATGTGCTTGTGGATAAGAGGATGAAGTTGGAGCCCTAAGGATAGAAGGGTATATTTTTGGGGTACAACAAAACCTCAAAGGCTTACATGATATTCATACCAATGTAGAGGAATATATTTGTGTGCAAAGATGTTAATTTCGAGGAGAACTTGGCATCTAGGAAGTCTCAGGAATTACCACCAGTGGTAGAGGATGATGAACAAGAGGTTATAAAGGATGATAAGCACTCAATAACTTCTAGTTCATGACGTCAAACTTTAGGTGGGGAGGAGAAGTTATCCCCTTTCAGTTCTGTCAGGAGACCTAGATGGTTGTTACACACATTGATGAATGTTGGTGAGGCTCCTAGGAGCACAATTAGGGAGAAAAGGCCTCCAAGGAAGTTTCCCAACTATATGGCTCTTATGAGTAGCATAATTGATTCTATGACTTACAATTTTGAGGAAACAACATATCAAAAATTTTGGTGGGATTCCATGGTGGAGGATTACACCTTTATCATGAAGAATGATGTGTGGGATATAGTGTCAATACCGGAGGGAAAATCAGTGGTGAGTTCCAAGTGGCTCTTCAATATTAAGATTGATGTAGATGGTAGCATTGAGAAGTTCAAGGAAAGGTTTGTGGCGATATTATTATCTCAGAGAGAGCGAGTGGACTACGAGGTGACATTTCCTCCAGTCAATAGATATGCTTCCATTCAAGCTATTACATCTATTGCCTGAATTATGGGGTGGAGGATACACTAGATGGACGTGAAGACAACTTTACTCAACTAGATCATTGGGGAGGAAGTATATATAGAGAAAACTCATGGATTTGAGGTACATGGGAGGTAGTCTCATGTGTACAGGATTAAGAAAGCTTTGTACAAACTCAAATAGGCACCCAGGGTGTGGTATTCCAGGATCGATGGATACTTGCAGAGCATGGGCTTAACTAAGAGTAAGAAGGATCCTAACTTGTACTTCATACTTGTTGGGATTAATGCACTCATCTTGGTGTTGTACGCAGATGATTTGTTTCTTATAAGTGTAGAGGAGCTTATAGTAGGGTGCAAAGCATATTTGGCTATAGATTTTGAGATGAAATATATTGGCTTGATGCATTATTTATTGGGGTTAGATGTGAATCAGATATCAGGAGGTATCTTCCTTGGTCAAGGGAAGTACATAGTGGTTATCTTGAAGAGATTCAGGATGGAGAACTGTACACCAATGGCTACACCTATGGTTACCAATCTAAAGAAGGTTGTTACTTCAGATTCAGAGTTGGTGGATCCCAGGTTATACATACATTTGATAGGTTCCTTGATGTATTTGGTCAACACCAGGACATATATATGTTTTCTTGTGAACACCTTAAGCCAGTTCATGGTGGAGCTGAGGAAAGTACATTGGGTAGAAACAAATCATGTTCTCAGGTAATTGAGAGGTACAATGGAGTATGGGTTCAAGTATATTGGAGGTGATGGAGTGAGGCTATAGGGACATTCAGACTTAGATTGGGAAAGGATTGTAGTAGATATGAAGAGCACCTCGAGGTGTTTCTTCAATCTTGGATCAACAATGATTACATGGTTCAGCAAGAAGAAAACTTTCATTGCACTTAGTTCAACAGAGGAAGAGTATATGGTAGCGAGTATGGCTAGTTGTGAAGCCATTTGGATTCACAAATTGCTTACAGGATTATTTGATCACGAGCCAGAGCCCACGTTGATATACTATGATAATTAGAGTCATATCAAACTCTCTGAGAATCTAGTATTCCATGATAGGTCCAAGCATATTGAGATAAGGTATCTCTTCATTCGAGATAGGGTCCAAAAGGGAGAAGCTAAGATTCGATATATTCCAATAGATGAGCAGTTTGTAGACATTCCAACCAAACCCTTGGTTAAAGGGATGTTTGTATTCTTCAAGGAAAAACTTGGAGTGGCATAGAATACAGTCCTCGCTAATAGGGAGTGTTGATGTTTGTCGCATCAGATAAGTACTTCCACACAAGTCTAACTGTCTAGACGTGTGGAAGTCATTCAAAGCCTTCTACCTTAGTAATTTACTTTAATTAAATGAATTATTAAAGTAAAATGCTTTTATCTATTAATCAATTTTAATTTAATGAAATGCTAAAGTTATTAGCATTAGTGAATTAGATGAATCTTAGCCATTGATCTCAAGTGAAGTGAGATCTAATCTCAACTATTGATCACATTGGAGATTAGGGTTAGGTCATAATTGAAGATTATAGAAGCAAGGATAGGGTGAAGGAGGAAGACAATTCATATGATCACATCATAGAGAGAGAGAAAAGAAGGATTTTTTTTCAAAGAGATTTTAGATAGGTGAATAAGGACTTTCATCTAGAGATCAACTTAGGTGAAAGGAGAAGAGATAACATGGGAAACTATAGGAATATATGATAGTTCGAAGCCACAACAACAGAGATGAGTTGTAAACATAAACAAAGTCACTCAAGGTGTATATATACATGCTTTATAGTGCAACATTGCACACACATATGTGAGCTACAATAATCCAGGGCACATATAGATCTTATCAAGTCAGATGTATGGGGAGTACAATAGTGAAAAAGTTTCTAGGGTTTGACGATGTTGTCTGTAGTTTTTAGTTATTTCTCAGTGGACCATTTTCTCGATAAGGGAGCCCTTATAAGCTTTGATATTATTCTAAAGATAAGATGATTCGAAGGGAATACATATTTGTGTATTTGGAATTGGTTTCTTTTCCCCCATTATTTATTTTTCGTTAATTATTCCAGTCCGTGTTTTTTTTTCGTGAACTGCAAATTTGATTAAGAGAAAGAAAATCACTAGTAAACAATTATCTAGGTGTTTGGATTAGAAAACTAGCATGGTCCACTTGGTGAAGTAATTATTTGCAGTCAAGATATATTTGTGGAGCTGAGATGAATTTGGATTGATTTCTTCAATGATGTCTAAAGCCCACTATTACACATCAAAATGTCACACTCAAGTACCTCACCCTAAGTGTCGCAAGTGTCGTAAAAGTATCATATGCACCCTGCTAAGTGTTGCATACACCTTGACACAATGAAACAACATTTGTCACAATCCCTAGTCAATGAGGAGGAAAAATACATCATATGAAGGTAAAAATACTATGTGCACATGAATTATTTATTAATATTCATTAAATTGAAATTAATTTAGTGTGAGAATCCACCTCACATTTAGTTTCCTAATCTCAAGGAGAGGTTAAGAATCTCATGGATGGTTGGGATATTTTCTCAAACAAAAATCATAATTTGGTGGATCTTGAGAGATATCTCCTCCTTAAAATCCTTGAGAGATATTTTATCCCTAAAATCCTTGAAGATATATTTTCTCTCTAAAAATCTTGGAGATCCCATTTTACTGGATCTAGTGAGTGATCTTCTCCATGGTGGTTAAGTATACAAATCCTATATAATGAGGGCTTTCCATGGAGAAGAGGAAGAATATTAGAGGTATCAAACCTTTGATTCTGGAGAAAGGAGGAAGCTTGGAGATATCAGACTTATGATCATGGGATTCATCCAAGGGTCTAGACGATGAGAGCTTGGAGGAGTGTTGTATCATCATCCATGTTTGTAAGTATTCTCTTTGGGTTCTCATTTTAATATACTTGGCTTATTTATTTCAATCTTGTGTATTCTTTCATGTGCTTGTCTACTGTTCTTTCAATATTTGTAGATGAATTTGTTTAATCTAATATTGTAGAGTATGAGTTCTTTGTTTCTCTTTTCTCTCTATTGCATTGTAGGTAACAAGTTTCGCTAAGGAGTTTGGATATCGAGCTCAGATTGGAAGCAACGAGGACAAACTTCAAAACTAGGTGCATCACACCTTTCTCCCTCTCTCTCTTTCTGATTAATTAAACTAAATCCAAAGGGATGTTAGTGCCCACTTAAGTTTTTTTGTCTTGGTATTAGGGGCCTGTAATCCAAGGGAAAGTTCACATGTCCGCAAGGGAATATTTCCAGAACAGAAATTGGCGAATCCATTGGGGGAAGAAATTAACTTGTCCTTCCTTGGATCATCTAATATTTCTCCCACCTTTAGATATTATTTGATGTTTTTTTCTGATCTACTTCCCTTTCTCTCTTCTTCATTGAAGATTTCACAAATTTTTTGGCAAAATTTTCTGAGTTTTAAGCCTTATTTCTGAGTTTTTGGGAAGGGTAGCACACCTCTATTATGTATACCATAGTGATGATATATTATCAATGATCCCCTATAGTGTATATCAAAGTGTTGTAGCACTTTGTCCCTTTGGAAATAAGAGCGTTGATCTCTTTTTCTAGGTTTTTCTGCCCCTTTCTGCTCACTTTTTCTCAGTCTGATCCTGAGGGGATTTTTGCTCAGAGACCTTTGAATACTCTTGACTTTGTTTTGATAAGAGTTGGGAATTTATCATTCATTTATGTTTATCCTTTGAGTTTGAAAATTATCGTAGTCGTGGTCCCCTTGGGTTAACATGATCCCTTGGTTCTTTTTCCCTTTTGAGTTTATCTGATCTTTGTCTCATAAAGATTTCAGATTGCTTGACTGTTTAGGACTGTTCATCAACTAAGGTTTGTAAAGGTTGCTTGGTATTGAGCCTTCTTGAATTCATTTGAAACATCTCTCTTTTATGGATGATTAGGAATATTATGACAACCTAGCTTGATTTCTATTTCTTGCTGCTCTTCATTTGAGGGTTTTTGTGAGTGTTTATCTTCTTTCTCTTTTGCATCTTTGAGTTCTTGATTGAACGAGTTATCATACTTGTTTCGTTCAGTTCTCGTTATCCTTTGAGTGCATTCTTTGTTTGAATTTTTTTTTCTTCGTGTCTTTTGTATCTACATCCAAAATTTTCATTTTGATTGAAAGTAATGAAGCATTAAAGGATTTGCATTTGCTTTCTTTTAAAATCAAATAAAGAATAAAATTGTGTTCTTTCTTTTGGGTAGTGTAGTAGATTGCATTTAGGAAATTGTGTTTGGGAATGGGGTATTTTTGTTGAATAAAGTTGAACCTCTTCTCTATCCCATATGTAGGATTCATTGAAGAAAAATATTTGCATCTCTTTATTCTGCATTCTTTTGGAGTCGAGTCTAAAACATCATAAGTTTCATTTTCAAACCCTTGAGTAAACAACAACCCTAAAATGAAGTGCTTATAAAATTGATCAGACACTTTTATATTATCTGGTAGTGAACCTACATTAGCTTAAAGTGTAGGTATTTGGAATAGGTTGTGAGGATAAATTTCCAAATCCATCAGACAAACATAGAATCTTATGCCAGGGAGAAGTAAATCCAATTTTTTATATAAGCATAGTCGATATGCCTTCTCACATCGGGGTTAAACACGAGGTCGTGTGTGGGAGAGAAACAAAGACTTCCCCTCCAAAACTTGATCCACGTAGCAGAAAGATCATATATTGAGGGTTCTTCTTGAGAAACAAATCGTTTTATTTGGTCTCAAAGATTCATGAATCCTGAATCTGTTAGAGGTTATCAGTAGTATTTCGGTCCACTTGTCTTCATTTCTCTTGAAGAATTTCATACTTTTTATCCTGCCAATACATTCCTTCCCAACTTTCGACTGTACCTGCCCATAGGTTGACTACGAGTTGGTAACCTTAGTGGCCTATATCTGTAGGGTTGATACAAAAGGTGACGGTGAAGGGGAGTCTTCTACATACTTGGGTTAGACATTGGTCAAACTCACTCGAGCTCCTTGGAGGGTACACCCATGGGTAAAATCATGTGGGAACTTGCACCAAGGTGTAATTCCATTAAGTAGTTCTCTAACATAACTGATCCACCCACTCTATCCCAATCCCTTCCTATATTGATCTCACGATGTTGGATTTCATCACCAACTAGTGGTTTCATTGTGGGAAGGTTTGTTTGATTGTTTTCTTCTTAAATTTGTAGCGAGTGTTGATTGTTTTCCTTAGTGGACCTTAGTTTGAGTCAATGTCAATGACATCAATTCCTAGGAGTACCAATGAAGGAACCCATTTTCCCAAGGAACCTTTCACATTTCCTTCTTTTGGAAACGCTGGTCCTCCATGCATTGCCACACTGAGTCTTCCGGCACTCACCATCGTGTTACCGGTTTGGTCATTCCCCACTCAGGTGATATCAACTTTTCATAGTTATTTGAATATACCTAATGCTTTGAATGTAAGCACACCACCCAAATCAACCTCATGCCGACCTTTCGCCTTCTTCACTTGTCAGGTCTCCTTCCCTTTCTCCTTCTTCTCCTAGTGAAAGATCTAAATCAAGTAGCTAGGTTGATAAGAAGAAGAATAAATATAAGGGGAAGAAGAAGAAGAATTGGAAAGATACGAAGCCTCCAACTGCATTAGGTCATGTTGGATCTGAGAAACCAACTATTGTTAATTGTACTGAGAGTGTTTATAAAGTTGACAAGTCTAGAACGAATAATCCTAAACTCAAATTCCCTTGCAAACTTTGTAAGGGTGACCACTTTCTGAGGGATTTCCCTGGTCTCCCCAAGGTTTTAGAAATGTGGTCTTCCACATCATCAGGCCTTGTTGAACATGCTAGTGACACCCTGTCAGCTAGTGATGTTAAGTTTGGTAAGAATAATTGAACTTTCAAATTTCCTTGTATGTTATGCGAAGGTAATAATTACTCTCACCTTTGCCCTCGTATGGACAAGACTTCTTATCATTTGAAAAATATTCAACTTCCAACTCGTTATCATAATATCTCTCCCAAACCATCATTAGTTGATGGACTGGTCAATCTGGTTCCATCCTCGGTCAGTTCGGTTGATCAGGTGATCAATCTGGTTTCATCCTCAGTTGAACCACTAACCCAAGTAGTTGATCTAGTTCTTTCATCGATCAACCCAAAACTTCATTTGAAAAGTAAAACCCAAATGACTGATCTAGTTCCATCATCGATCATCCCCACTCTTCATTTGAAGAGTGCTAAAGTGGTCAACCTAGTTCCATCATCGATCAATCTTACTCTTCCCTTGAAGAGTGAAACCAAGGTGGTCGATACGGTTCTATCATCAATAAATCCCACTCCTCATTTAAAGAGTGAGTATGTCACTCAGGTCTACCTCATTAATACCAATTCACCTAGACAAGGGGGCACCCCACCTATCCCGATGGCACCCCGTTAGAGAAATCATATGATTTCTATTAATCATAGTCATTTGACAGAACCTCGTCTTCATTCTTGTGTTCCTTTCCAAATCATCGTGTAGGTTTGTAATAGGAATATTCCTAACACTATAATATACTAAGGTGCTTCTTTTATCATTTTATCCATGAATGCTAGACAAGATTTTGGTTCCCCGCAGCTTGGGAACGTGACTCAGAATCTATTGACCTTTGACATAAGAGTTAGTAAACCTTTAGGGATCCTTCCTCAGTTTCCAGTTGCTTTGGGAGGAAAAATGGTCTACATCGATGTGATGGTAGTTCATGACCCCTTGGAATTTAACCTGTTCCTCGAGTGAGACTATGTCTACATTATGAGATATTTTGTGTCCAGTCTCTTTCGAGTGATATGTTTCCCTCATAATGGAAACATAGTAACGATCGACCAACTTTTATTCAATGACCCTCATCTGATGGTCAACCATCTGCCTTCCCTAAACGGTCCATACATGCTAGTGATGTCCACCGCACCGCAGGTCAATTATGTAATGACCTGCCCCATGCGTTCAACTCCACACGAGAGGGAATCTCTCCCTTCTCCTGACTTAGATCCGGTAGTTGACATGGTCATCTCTTCGATAGGGATATTAGAGCCAGATCTCCCTACCCTTATTGAGGTCATCAATATGTATTCCTTCCGAAGTTTTTTTATTCCATCTAGCAAAGATATCTTGGAAGCCATGGCTGACGTTTGTCCCCTGACATGTATTCCTTCCAGATCATTTTCCTCATGGAAGCCATTATAAAGGAGAGTTTTTTAGAATAGTTTTGCTTCTATGTGGCAGACTCGTTAAAAAATGAAATAGAGGTCTTGAGCATAGTTTTGCTTCTCTGTGGCAAGCTTGTTAAAAAATGAAACAAAGGTTTTGAGCATAGTTTTTCTTCTCTGTGGCAAGCTCGTTAAAAAATGAAACAAAGGTATTGAGCATAGTTCTTTTCATGTGTCAAGCTCATTAAAAAATGAAAAAATCACCTCTCTTATCAAGTTGAGTATTTTCACTAGATCTCATAGATATCGAGTCGAGTCTTTAGTTAGACCTCATAGATGTTGAGTTGAGTCTTTTGTTAGGTCTCGTATTTGAACCTTCCTTTCATCCGCCTTTTTTAGTTGACCTTTTATCCTCCATCTGGTACAAAAATATGTGACAATATAAGCGTCGACGAATGAAATGAATCTTGCGGGGTGTTATCACTTTGTAATTTCTCAAGATGAGGAAGAAGTTGAAAGAGGTAACCACAAAACCACTTTGGAAGATGGGATCCTGCCCTTCCAACTTCAGAGAGGGATCTCTCTATAGGATTTAAATTTGTTTGTTGGGAATTTTAGGCTAGTTATGATAGTATAGGGTTTTGTTTTTTTTAATTTTTGGTTGAAACAACAAGGAAAGGCCATTGGGAAATGGAGTCAAAGAGTCTTGGGATAATCAATTTTCATAAGTATCAAGCGAAAGTGAAACATGGCAAGGTATACATACTACTGGATCTGGTAAATTTGGATGAAATGAAATAGGAGGAAAGAGACATGATCAATTGAGAAACAAAGCAATTAAGAATTCTACCACTAAATATAAGAGGACAACATTTAAATTATCCACAGTGATAATGAAAGTGTATCTTTCAACAATTTATGTTCTTTAACCTTCTGTAAGATAATTCAGAAAGAAACCAATATGTTAGGAACCAAATATCAATATAGCATAGAAAAACCTCAAAATAAGTACTCAACGCCTTGAATGGGCAACCTCCTTATGCCCACATAAATGTTCAATTACAAGATGATTCCAAATGAAAATGTCTCCTTGGTATATATAGGACACTAAGATGTATAATTACAACTAATAGAATAAAGCTAACATAAATAAAATAACATTACTAATGTAATATTCCCCAATTAAGGGGTAATGAGCCACTATTTAGGGCTTAACACAATATGTAAATAGAGAAAACAAGTTATAGAAGAGGCACTTCACCACATAGATATGGCACATGAATCTTGAACAACTTGTCTTGTGTTACTGCAAAAGGTCCCTTGACCACAGTGAACTACTTTACATTGAATGATCATCTTCCGTTTTAAATTTTTTTCACACCCTTCATACTTCCAAATGAGAAGTATTTATAAACTTATTACAAATGATCATGTCATAACCGATCACAATTTATTTCAGGGATATGTAAACTAACTTTATCTCTAATTACAAAAATAAAGGGATTTTGTAGATTGCTCGGATCTCTGGTGATAATTTGGTGGAAGTGGTTGATGAATCATGTCTCTTCAATGCCTGTTCTTTTCCCAGTCAATTTGATCCCTCTGTCATCTGTCTCTTTTGATTTATTCGCCTCCCAAAATTATGAAAAATAGGGTCCAAGGAAGTCTTCTATTCTCCCACTCTATGATAGCTTTGTAAATTATGGGGGAGGATTTTGTATATCAGCTTGTTCTGAGAAAAAAATTCTCTCAATTTTTTGAAATTCATCTCTAGTTTTCCGAAGTCTGGGTTTGAAATAGATGTCTCAAACAAGAAAATCCAAAATCCCAAAAAATAGGGCTTAAATTTGCTTTCTATTCTCCCAATATATAATAGATATGACAAATATGGAAGAGGTTACTGTTATTTGATCCATGCTGAGAAAAAAACTTTTTCGGTTTCTAAACATCCCTCCTAGTTTGCTCATAAATATCCTTGGAAAAAGACTGGTCGAAATAGGTAAAAAACCATTTTTGAATTGAGGAAAGTGGTTTTCGGAGGGGGGGAGTGGATTTCAAGGGGTGTAGAATGGTAAGTGGTATTAAGGGGGTCAAAAATGTTGTGGAAATGACAAGTGGCAGTGGTAAGAAATACTTTTTAGACCCCCTTTGTAAGGGGGACGGGGGGAGGGTCCGAAATATGAAGTACGAGAGGGTTTTTAGACTTGGGATATTACTTTATTTGTTATTTTATTTGATTGTTTTTTGTTTTATTTATTTTTTATGGTTTTGTTTTATTATGTTTATTTTATACTTATTTTTTATTTTTTTTGGTTTGTTTTTACTTTACTTTTTATTTGTTTGTTTTTTTATTGTTTTGTGGTTTGTTTCTTGCTTTATTTTTAATATTTTAATCTTTATTGTTTTCAATTGTTTTATTCGCTTTTTTTTTAATTTAATTATTTAATTTTGTTTTCAATTTGATTTTTTATTTGATTTAGTAATAAATATTTGATTTTGTTTTTATTTTTTTTATAAAGTTTGTTTATTTATTTATTTCAGTTTATTAATTATGTTTCTAATTTTATTTTGATTATATTTTTATAATGTTTTAATAATTATTAGTTACTTATTCTAAATTAATTATTTATTTATTTATTAAAATAATTATTTATTATGAAAACTATTACTTATTACTCTAACCTAATTATTAACCTACTAACCTAATTTACTAATTGTTAATCTTTAACAATATTAACCTAACAAATTTATCTTTATTATTAATAATCATAGGTTATCTAACTTTGTTTTATTAAGGGAAGATTGGCGAGAGAATGATGAAGTGAATGGGATGAATGGATAGGGTAGTGAGTGGCGTAGCAATGAATGAAGGATTAGGTAAAATGGATGGAGGGGCAAAGTCATCCGAGGAAACCATGCAAGTTAGGAGCTTTTGTCATGAGAGAAACAACATATAGAAATTGTATAATCAGACTTCCTATAATTTATAGGACCCTAACATGGGTACATGTATCCACCCTTTGATTATCATTCTAGAGTTAAGCCACTAGCTTTTCAAGATGGGGGTAGAGTACCAACTATCCATGGGTATCCCTCAAAACCTTTGGAAATTACGTTGGGAAATTATAAGCATAGTTTAATTTTGGTTCAAGCTTGTGTAAAAATAAAACCAATTATGATCTTAGACTTTGTTTTTTCTCGTGCTCATAAATACATGAGAAAAAGTTATCAATATTAGTCTTTGTTATTTCTCGTGCTCGTAAATACACGAGAATGTGACCGAGTATACTTTTATCACTTTTTCGGATTTGTAAAGGTTATACGAAAAAGGAACCCCCTGGAGTTTCCTTTATGCTCTTTTCAGACTCTCGAAACATGAAAAGATTGTCGATTGATCTTGCTTCCTTTCACACTCGTTAAAAGGTGTGAAAGGGCATCTGTTGGGTGATAGTTTATCTCTTTTTCAGCCTCATGAGACTAATTACGAAAAAGGAACACTCTAATCATGCATGATTAGAAGAGTTATCCCCTGTATTGTTTTAAACTTTTTTGGGGCTTGGGAGACTAAATTTACTAAAAATTCATCCATGGAGTCACCTTTAAATTGTTTTCAGACTCTCTAAACATGAAAAACCACTGATTTTTCCTTCTCTGGACTCACTAAACTACACATTGAAGGACCCATATGGGAACAAACCATTACTTCTTTCAGTTTATTAAATAAAGGAAGAGGAACTTACAGAAGGTGAGTTATATCGAGCATGTGTTACCCTCCTTGAGCTCGTTAAATGAAAAAGAGGTACTCAACTATCTGGGTGGGGGAAAAATTGAAGGAAGTGGGTCAATTTTTTGGAAATCCTTTATGGCAGCTATTGTCACCCTTGAACATGACACATGTTTGTGTCTCGTCTTATAGTTGGGTAATCTGCTTGTCTCTGAGTCATTACAATTCCATGTGTCGCC
>ML836542.1:24495-55433 GCA_009831015.1 Picea engelmannii | reverse complement strand
TAAATTGATGAAATTTCCATAAAAGACTATTTATGAATGGATTTACAACTAGGGGACAAGAAATAAGAGGATGTGATACACTCTAAAAGTAGGATCAATTTTATAAGTTCATGAAAACACCTATTTAAATGTTTTTTACTAACTGACCCCTTGATAGACATAACTTCAAAACTAGGCGAATCACACAATATAGTAAGTTTTATAGAAAAAATGGGGTAATTGTGAACCTTCCATCCAAACAAGCTAATATTGAATTATCTACCAATGTACTTTTAAATTGGGGAGATGTAATCTCTTATGGATAACACTTTATTCATTTGTATGAATCTTGAACTTTGTAGGTTGTAGATGATTAGTTGTTCAATAAGCATATTTGTTTGTAAAAGATTGTCATCATGTTTAATATGATCCCAAGAATGACATATATGGGGTTAAATGTATATGTAATGGGGTAATTGTAAATGTAATCAGGTCAACCTAATAAAGAGCCCATATACGCAATGAGTGAGAATATATACATATAGAGGTCAATATAGTCATTTTCAAACTATTTTTTTGGGAAAATTTCCAAGGATCGAGGTGACACGTGGCACACCTACTATGGGTGACGTCACTTTTTTTTGTCTGCTAGCACCATTTTTTTGATTTTTACCTCATCAATAGTGCTCCATGTGGCTCCTAAAGTCCCTTCAACAATCTTTCAACAACAACCTTCTTGCATTTATCCTTTATTAGAGGCTATCTACCATTGGCAATTGTCCTTTCCCAACAACTCCAATAATTTCTTATACATGACATACATCACAAATATATATATATATATATATATATATATATATATATATATATATATATTAGTCGTCATGTAAAACAAAAATGCATGTATCATAGCATTTAAATCAATAAAACTTTTTCAGATATTCCCCAACATATCTCTTTGCACTCTACCACATTACTCAATGTGTTAGCTAGTGCAATCACAATCCAATTTTCAGTTGTATTCTATAATCATACAACCATCAACATCCTTATGCAAAAACACTTACTTGCATTAGTAAATCAATCTCTCGTACCATATAAATACAATAAAAAAAAAGGAAGGGGTCAATGAACTCTTCCCTTGTCCAACTCCTTCTACACATCCCTAGACTTTTGGTCCAACTAAGTTATTTTCCAAGGCCTCACTGCCTTTACTTATCATGGCTTAACTAAGAATATTCATTCAAACTTACTTATTTATTTATTTTCCTTTTTCCAGCTGTACTTGTTTCCACAACGGCTCTTCTAAGGCTTACAACTATGTTAAAAAATTTAGAGTTTTTACGGTGAGAAAAGTATTCCCCCTTTTCTCCTTCTTTGCTTAGGAAATATACTCCATGTTGGGATCTTCCTGCTCTTTTCCTTGAGCAGCCTTAGTTAGGCTCACCCTAACCTTTTGGATATGCCAACATGCTCCAATAGAAAACTTGTTTTTGGTGTTCATAATGAATCATGAACCTGTGCATTCTGCACATTGCCATTCAGTTATCAGAATGGTTAACATTCATTTTTTATCCTTCCATTCATGCATTATATTTTAAAATGTAATCCAAGATTCTTAGGTATATATGTATATAAGATTGCATCCCACTGCTCATTTCTTAGCAGTCATTAGGGTTGTGACTCTGTTCTCCTAATAGGGTCTTTACACAATTCCTTTCGGCATGCAACTTCCTTATTGCATATCCATCACTATCTTTGATGGCCTCAACCTTGGGTTGGATTCAGCTTTACCACTTTATTTTTTTACCAAATATTCCACAAGGAATATAAACATGCATTCCTATGATGTATTCCAAATACACATTAAAAGCATGTTCTTTATGTTATCAACTTGCTTTCATACTGTACTTTCATGCACTTAATCACATGTTTTAGCATGTTGTGTGTGTGCCCACCATAGGCACCCTTTACAATTTCATTTCCATATCGATTGAAAATTATTGATTTCATGATTGTTCACAGTCATTTACATGTGGTCCTCAAAATCATATTTATATTGTCTTTTATCATGACAACATAGCATCCTTGCTCATTTACTCTTTCATCTATGTATACTAGCTTTTCCCGAGGGAATGGAACACATTCTCCTCAAGCTATTATTCAAAACAAAAATTTCATGAATCATCAAAATAGAGTCATCCATGCATCCATGGTATTCATTAAATATTGGCAAGTGAAATTATTTCCTTACATTTCACTCATTTAGGCAGTCACATCGTGCCTTTAGTATATATATACTTTTACATCATACATGTGCATCACTTGCACCTTTAATATCATTCATTCATATCTATTTGGTTTTAAGATCAGCCTTCATATCAAGAAACCTTACAATGCATTAAATCAAGAATATAAAATCATAGCCAAACATTCATCATGCAATCTCATTGCTTTCACCTTTTCCATGTCAATCATACACATGGACATATCATACTTCCAGATCCTCCTCCAAAGGATCTTGTTTCCATTCTTATGACAAGCCTCATAGATATACTCAACACTGAGCTTTCCTCTTTGTTGAGAGCTTGCAGTCATTCACATGATATCCACATGGAAAGTTTAACATATATAATCATAACTATGCCCCCCTTTCCATACGAAACAATACATCTTATCAAGCTTCTTTTTCATGCCTCAAACCATTTTTGCTTAACATACATTTTTATCAAGGGAATGCTTTTCTAGATTCCCTCTCACTACTACTTGATCATATCAAGCCATACCTTATATGGATACCATCCACCTCTCGATGTCAACCTGGCCCATTGGTCATCTAGAAGTGCCCCAACACTTCCTTTACCACATTCAGGATCAACATTTCATTAACCATTTCACCTCATTTGTAATGAATTTTAATGTCTAATAACATTTGAACTATTTCCTTAAATCCCAAATACAATTTCAAAGTATGTTACTTACTAAGTATTTTAATACAGAACTCCAGAGCATCTTTAGATCATAATTTGTCTCAGGCATAAATTCTATTTCTTTTTTTTTAATTTTTGTAGAGATTCTAGTTGTTTATGTCTATCCTCATCAAAAAATAGAAGATAGGTTGTACATGTAGATCAGCACTAACCATTACACCCAGAAATATTCCTTCTATTCAACAACAACCATGAATGGAGGTCACTCTCCTCCTCCCACATGAATTCTGGAACATTAGTTTTCTATCCACCAAGCAACGGAGTCTGTTGTGATTTATCACTCAATCACCCATATTTCTGCAACTTCATTTATCAACTTGATTAGAAAAATGACACTCAACAATTCCTATACCCAGAAAAAAATTTGTTTTTCAATTCCCTTCAGAACCAAAGAGTTGCATATGTTCTCCCTCTTCATAAAATGGTCACCATACACATTCCTCTTGCTTCCTCAACATCATCAACATTTTACTTATGCTACTATAGTTAGATCATCATTAACCATATGATCCATGACATCACCATATTTTGCATCCAATGGTAGACTATAATAAGTATATATACATGTTATATGCATGCTCTATCTTTGTGATATGCATTTCAACATATCTTTGTGCACCAAGGATTGTACCCATGTTTGCAGTGCGGAGGGGTTCCATTTAATTACCTTTTGCATTTTCATACATATACCTACCCTTAGTTAATAGGGATTTACACTGATTTAGCACAACCACAAGCTTTTGAACTTGCTCATGTCATTCCACTTCTTCCATGAGGTACATTCTCATTCCATGTGACTTCTTTTATTTTACAAGGAGGGATTACCCCAGTAGGAAGTTTTTCAGTTATGACAGGTCAAGTAGGTTTATGTCACTTACTTCCATAAGGCCTCTAGACATGGAGGATTGTACTCCCAATGCCAAATCCTTCATTTAATCAACACTTTTAATTAACAGAGGCTTCATTAAGCCCACTTTTCGGCAACTCCTGCCACCTATTCAGTCCATTTTCCTTCTGGACTTAAGTATTCCTTAAAATAGTTTTATTCCATATGCATCCAAGTTTTATTATTAATGTCCCTCAGCATAATCCCACTTTTGTAGGACTGGATATAATTTCCCAAAAGAAGTGATAGGATTCTTCTGCCATAGCCTAGCATGATTCAATCTCGTTGGGTAAAATCCAAACTGCATTTTAATATGCATCCTTCTCCTCAAGGAACTTATGCAGATAATTTCCATACGTAAATAATACTCTCAACAGGATCATATTAGCCTTGGTAAATTAGTCTTATAACTTTTCTCCAGCCCATCCAAACCTGTGTTTGAATCATGCTCGGCTAGATAGGGTAGGGTAGAGTTCCCTCTCCCTTAAAGTTTCCTAAGAAAGAAAAATAACTTGACTCTTTTGTGATCCCAAGTAGGCCAAGTGTTGTTTCCCACTCTGATACCACTTTGTAACACACCCAACCCCTTAGGTATCCTTTTAAGGGATGGGGCATAAAAATTTCACTTTTCTCAATCATCTCGAATCCCTGAAACTAGGACTACATCACCTTTGATTCGACGATGGTTTTCCAACGACTATAAATTTTGTCCAGATCTGAGTTTTGGAACACAAGTTATGGTCCTTCAAAGTTCTTTAAGCCTTTATTGACTAGGGTCTTTCATCGCCATGTGGCACCCACATGGTTCCCTATCACCTGTAATGCTACCTCGTCATAACATACAAAGACTCGGTCAACCATAGGTCGACGCTTATCTAGCTCTTATTGGCCTATTAATTTAATTAAATATATCAAAGGATCACTTAGGATTATTAAGTTTGAAAAACTCATAAGTCTTCGAACTTCGACGAGGTTCCTCATCGTGTTTTTATGAACATACCCCCAAAACTCTCGAATGTCGAAGCTGCGGAGAGGGTTCCACCTGTATTATGCCTTTATGCAAATACAAGTAATTACATTACCCCACAATATAATTAATTTTGTTTAATTTTTATTATAAAATTGGACGGGAAGGTAGGTTCGGGCCTTTGGCCCTTTTAACTTGTTCGTTCTATCACCCCAAACATCTGGAGTCTCGAATCTCCAGACACTCGGAGAGTTCACACTTACACATGAATGCACATTAAATACTGGAATAGGGACAGGTAGGTCTGAGCTTCAACCATTTTATCCCAAGCGTTCCATCACTCAAAACACTCCGGATTCCTGAAGTTTTGAACTCCCGTCAACCATTAGATCAAGCGACCATGATCCAAGAGGAATACATTTGGCAGAAGACAAGGGTGACACTTAGCCCAATCAACTGGTGACATGTGTCAAGGTCCATTTCACACATAAGGTTTGTGAAATTCATGAATCAGGGTGATACGTGGCACACCTACTATGGGTCCATGTCACCCAAGGTGATGTCAGCATGCCACATCACTTTGGCCTTTGGTGCTTCAGAGATATTCTCATTCACCAACATGTCGAACTTCCCAGAGTAGGACTTCGTCAGAGTGCTTTAATATATCCTTTCACTAGTTGATCAGACGGTCAGGAGAGGTTCCCAATGGATTCCCCAAATCAACGACTCATGTTAACTCACAAGTTTGATGTTTAGGGTTTATGTTTGTTTAACACATTTTATCTCCCAGAGTAGGCCAATGCCGAATGATCACGACGTAGATCCAATGGCCAGAGGAGATCCTAAATAACCCCATATCTACGAATCGTGTTACTTCACGACCGAGAAGTGGATCGAGTTTTAACAAGGGGATGCAACCCACGATAACGGGTGAATGACTACCAAATTTTGGTCCACCATCCAGCTACTGATTCGACAAGTCGTATTCGACGCATTTAGTACATTGCAATGTTCATTCACCCCAGAGCTCTAGAGTCCTGGAGTCCCGAATGACTTAGCTCCTTTTTAAGTGTAGAGGAGGGTTCTAAGGTCCTAGTCCTATGGAACTTTGTTAATCTCCAATGGATACACTCCTAAATATTAGCCAGAATTTGGTTAAGGTTGTAGGCATGAGTCCATGGCCACTTGGACGATTGGTTTGAAGGAATTTACCTTAATCTATGGAGCTCAAATTCCACAACAGGAAAGGTAATTCAAGGAAATCAACAGGACTAAGGTAGTCCTATAGATTCTATCTCGACTCTATGTTTTCGGATTTGGTCCTTGAGAAATCCCTTGAATATTTTCCCAACCAACACAGGGGCCACAATCTTATGTCCCAAAATCCAGTTAAAGATCCATTTCTAGCAATTCTCCTTTCTCTTGAAACCAACATTGCATGAGATTACACATTTACCTTTGTTTATATACCTATATTCCTCATGTACACATAAATCACAGATAGGGATTTAATTTCTTTTTCCTAGAGTATTACAAGGTAATTCTATTCAATTGTGCAAGGCATGTACTAAACTTGTCATCCTACCAACGCCCAAAAGCAGAAGTTTACAGTTGAAAACAAGAATTCAATCATGCATTTCATTTCAAGTACGCATGGTATATGAAATACTTATCTATTACAGGTTACATCCATCCAACTAACTGTGGTTGTTCTCCTTTCCACCCAACCATAGGATTAGAGGCATTCACTCTTAACACTCTGGCCACCCCTGTGCAAATCCATGATATCACTAGGAAACTTCTTTGTGTTTCTTAAGTCTTCTGTAGATTCTCAGGGATTCTCTCTCTGTCACAACCTTTGCAAGGTTTATCATATACTCCCTCAGGATCAAGCTCACGACCTTCTTCTCAGGTCAAGGATGGATCTCTAGTCTATTAAAAAAACAACAAACAATTCCTTTGTCTTCAAAACTCCATGTGTCTGGCAATAATAGAAATCTCCCTTATTCCCCACTGAGCTCAGGGCCTCCACGGGGTTTACCAGATGCCTTCCAAAATGGATTTCCTCTTTGAAATAGATTCCCTTCACAACTACATTGTCCCTCGATGACCTCTCCTTCTAGCACCAGTTTCTTTCCAGCTAGCACCAAGCTTATGACCCTCTTTTTCTCCAGTCTGGGCTTCGAGTCTTCTGTGCTCCAATTCAGGACTCTTCCATGAGTTCCCTAATCTTTCTATTGCATGTGCTCATGCATTCTTTTCATAAATTATCTTCCTCAGAGACCGAATTCCTCCTATGTTTCTCCCTATAGTTGGAACAACTTCTTATTTCAGTTATTCTTTTGAAGTGGAGAGCCTTACACGCTCTCCTCTTTCTCTAGTGTTTTTCTTCTCTTAGCATATCTAGGTCGCACACCCCCCTGTGGGAATGGTCTCCTTCTCATATTTTCATGTGTATTCTTGCACGCTTTTTTCCTCCCTAGGAAGGTTCTGGACTTGTCCTATTCCTTTTGTCAGAAGGAACTCGGGTCAATCTGGGCCTGCATGAAACTGCACTCTGTGGTACTTCGGGATGACAATTTTCTATCTCCTCATCCAAACCCTCCATGATTCCATTCATTGGAGTAGTTGATTGTTCAATCACCAGTGCTTTCTCATAAATTGATTTTTATTGGAATCAGGATGAGGCTCATTTTTTCAACAAAGAGAATTGGATCATTTTGACATAATGAACCCTCTCTACAGTTTCCTCACTCTTTCCTCTAGCGATATCATGGCCAGTACTTCAAGGCTTCACCCCCACAATCATTTTTTGGCAATATAAACAATAATACATTTACATTGTTCGCATGCCAAAGCATGGTAATCGTAAATAATGATTAATTACAAGCTGGGGGAAACAAGGGTATTACATCGCAGTTGCGCTAAATTTGGCGATCTCTCTAATTTATCTAGAGGTTTATATAATTGGCGGTTTCTTTAAGTTTGGCAGAAATTTCTCTAAATTTGACAAAGTTTTTAATTTATCTAAAGGTTTCTATAGTTGGTGGTTTCACTAAGTTTGGTGACATTTTTGATAAATTTGGTGAAGTTTTTTAATTTATCTTGAGGTTTCTATAGTTGGTGGTTTCGCTAAGTTTGGTGACGGTTCTGATAAATTTGGCATATTTTTTAATTTATCTGGAGGTTTCTATAATTGGTGGTTTCACTAAGTTTGGCGACAGTTCCGCTAATTTGGCAGATTTTTTAATTTATCTGGAGGTTTCTACAGTTGGCGGTTTTGCTAGTTTGGTGACAGTTTCGCTAAATTTGGAAAAAGATGAATTTTGAATTTCCTACCCCCTCTCTATTCGCAGGTTGGGTTTTGAGGATAAACTTTACAGGCTCATATCTCGGGCTTCCAACCTCGTTTTCTCGAGCAATTTTTTTTTTCATTTGGGACAATTTTTCATGCTTCACACTGGTGTAGACAATTTATGATTTTGGTGCATCGGTTTTCTAGAATTTTCATAATTTCACAAGTGACACTGCGTGGTTCTTATTTTGAGAACTTCAAAGGCTCATCTCTTTTTCATATGACATTGAATCGAGGTGATTTGTTTTTTGAAAGTGCATGATTTTTTGTGTACTTCGAAGTGGTGTTGTTTATTTCACTTCATATTGTTTCAAAATCATACTTCCAACACCTACTCATTTTTTGAGGGTTTGTAAAGGAACTCAAGTCAAGTCCGCTCAGTGTTCTGCTAGTGGAAATTGTAACCACACTAATATAAAGTTATAAATCATTTTTCTTGGGGGGATCCTTGATTGAGTGATTCATGGGGGGTCTCTTAGTGTGATTGTGTTTGTGCACCTTTTTCTACTCATGCTCTTTTTTCCTTCACAAATGGGTAACTTTAAATTTCCATTRCTAACACCATACAACTACAACACATGGCATCAAAATGCATGGAATTCCTTAACGCAACAAGGATATACACCTTATGTTGAACAATAGGTAACCAAACCCACAGATGATAAAGAAAAGGTACTATGGTTGATAGAACAAACAAAATATCYTKGTTGYSTTAGGAGTCTAGTTTCCMTTGATAYAATGTCTCAACTTGATGATGGTTGTACAAATTCACATGATGCATGGGAAAAATTAAAAACTCTCTATGGGAAAACTAATGAAGTTCGAGAATATCAACTTGATAATGAACTAATGAGTCTTGATCCTAAGTCTTTTGAAAACACCTAGGATTATGTAACAAAGGTTAATGACCTAACATCCCAATGTAAATCATGTGGTGTAGAGAAAAAGGACATAAACTTGGACCTAAATATGTTGCATTTGTTTCTATCTTTCACACTCATAGGTTGAATATGGGATATGCATATACAAGGACTTATTTTTCTTCCTTTTCAAAGATGTTAATGCATGAGCAGGGGAAGCTTGTTTCCATGAGTGTCCTTAAGCCATCTTAGTCTCAGGATTTATTGGTTGGTCAACTAAAGGAACAAAAAAATTCAGGGAAACTTAGACAAGAAAGAAAGGAAGTCCAAGAAGAATTCAAAGAAAGATCAAGCATGATCAATGTCTGCCCCAAAAGTAGAATCCAAATCCTCTTCTTCAAAGGTGAATTCTCAAAAGAAGGATATGCCAACTTGTATTTACTACAAGAAGGTTGGTCATGAGGAACATGTTGAGCACTCAACACACCCTAAAAATCTTGTGTCAAATTTTACTTTTTGGGTACCACTTGATCTTTTGCACTATCTAAATTCGACCTCAACATGAAATATTTTGCCTTTGCTTATCATTTTGTTTTTCATTTTAAGTTTTTTAAATTTTGCTTGAACATGCAAAAATCTATAACTTAAAAGACTAAGGAATCGACAGCCAAAACTTTCTCAGATGCACTAAAGAAATTCAACATCTGAAAGGATTAAGCATAAGAGAAAATCATTCAAGCGAACCAAGGTAGCCGAGCGTCGATCCTCCTCGACGTCGAAAAGAGGAAGTCCTCGACGTCGACAAGAGGAAGTTTTCTTTTACGACGAGGTTCACCAAGGACATCACCGATGACCGAATATTTCAGCATCGACAAAAGTTTAGAAGAGCAAGCGCTTATGAAGAATGAAATAATGTCGTCAATTGTCGACTCCCAAAACATTTTCGGTATCTAGTGATTTCAAGGGAACTACACAAAGAAACTATCTCTGGAGGCTGATCCCTGATAACTTTCGGCATCTACAAGTTTTGAGAATGTATGGCCATTAAAGGGAGTGATAAGTTTATCCCCTTCCCCCGACCGTCGATCCCGATACTTTTCGGCACCGGCTGTCTGAAGTTTATGTTATCACTCGCGTCTTGTTGAAAAACCCTGACCTGATTGAGATACGCTATCAAAACATCTTCACCCACCTATCATGTGTCATTGCCAAAGCGGTTAAACATATGATCGAGTTTTCCCTTGAGTCATTAGCAGTTCTTGAGCCCCGAAGTGATGCCACGTCAACGTTGTACGATGAAATCAATCGACATCGGAAGATTTTGTAGAAATATATCAACTAAAATACAAAGAAACAC
Source organism: Picea engelmannii (assembly GCA_009831015.1). NCBI lineage: Eukaryota > Viridiplantae > Streptophyta > Pinopsida > Pinales > Pinaceae > Picea > Picea engelmannii. The sequence continues at coordinate 45,039 of ML836542.1, read as the reverse complement.
TAAATACAAAATTGAGGCTAACTTACAAGAAACTTAGAAAAAGAACGCAGTAGAATTACACGCCAAGAGGGAAAACATGCATTCAACTTCTGTGACCAGAATCCTTTCGTCAAAATTTTGAGAATTTATATATTAAATTTCCATAGGGTTTCAGTTACATACAATAGGCACTACCAATACCTTTTGGCCAACCAACCCGGTTACATTGAGAACACAAAAAATTTCACAGTAAAAAGGGAAAACTATCAAAAGCAGCGCCACATTTGATAATACAAAACGGATTTTGCCAATCAGGCCTCTTCTGCGCGCAGACTTTCTCCCCGGCTGCTTTGCGCTCCCTGAGGTGATTTCATGTTCTGTTCTTCTGAAACCCTTTGAGCTTCACATAGACACACGATCGTGTCATGTGCTTCCCGAAGTTGTCTTTTGAGCCAAGTTACATTACCTTCACAACCTTGCGGTGCTAGAACCTCAAAGTTCTTTTCCTCCAACTGCTGTTGTAATTCTCTATTCTCCTGGTAAAGTTCATCTATGGTGATTTGTGCCTGCTCCAGATGTTGGTTAGGATATTGAACGCTCGAACGCCAGGAGCCTGTCCTTCTTGTTCTTCTCCCGCTTCCCTGACTTGTGGTTTTGAATGGTTTGAGCAGAATAACATGCATTAAGGACTCTTCAACAACTGATCGTGCACACGATTCAATCGGGTTTTGGTGTTCCCAAACTTCCTTATTCTTCCGAGGCTTCCCTCTCCTCCATGGTATCTGCTGTTGAGGGAGCGTGCTCTCCAACCCACATCCTTCCGGCGTAGTTTCTTCCACTTCGGTATCCACACGAAGTGACACTATAGTTTCCACGCGAAGGTAAGAATTTTCCTTTGGAACTTCAGGAATACCCACTGCCAATAAGAATGATTCCCAAGCATGTTGGGGCTCAGGTTTGGTGCTCTAACTTCCCTGCAGACCCCCTCCTACATTTTGAGGAGATCCCATGGTGCGACAATGTATTTTCTTAGATTCTCGTGACTGAACAAAGGACCAAACACATAGTTTGATCTAATTGGGCTCACAGGACGAGTCACCACTGGTGCATAAGCTCGTTGTTACATAGAACACATACAAAACATCTAGAATTTATAGCAGAGCGGGGTTATGAGATGAAACATACTAGGGAACACTGAATGTCTTGCGACGAGATGTTTTAAAGGGTTAATATGTCACATCCGCACGACGGGTATAATCTAGGATGTGTGAAATGAAGCCGATAGGAGTTACAGAGGATATGTGGTACGATCATCTCAATTTATTTTAATTTCCCCAAGCTCCATAATGAGCTAATGATGGTTGATGCACTTGTTGATGTGAATTCTGTAGGAGCAACTTGCCTCGACATGAAGCATTTAATGACTTCCCTTATAACAATATCCAATATTTTTGGAACTTACTCGTACTTTTGGCACATGTTCGGCTCTGATATACTTTCCCGACTCCAAGGGCCAACTAGCCACTGGCGTGACTTTGAATCTCGTATTTTCCGTACCTGATCTACCATGCTATTTCGCATAGATGTAACTCACCATAACTGAAGAAAAGTGGCGACGCTAACAGAGATGGTGTAGGTAATTCGAAAGGTTGTAGAGATCACGTAAGTATTAAACAATCAGGCTTAGCAAGATTTACAGGTATGGATCAGCCTAGTTCCCTCCTGCTTATGTTTTTCATATATTTTGTTCGGTGAGAAAATTTCTAAATGATTGTTTAATTCTGATTGAAGGAAAGATCTCTCTGACTATTGAGCAAAATTGGCTCTGTAATTGTGCCGAGGAATCCAAGAGAAATTGGGTCCGAGGATAAAAAAGGCTATAAAGGATATCAGACTCTGGGAGTTCGGCACTCCTGATGACTTCGTCGACTTGTGTGAAATAGTCGAGTCGCATACCAAGAAAGGTACATTATGGGTCGAAGAACTAGCGACGGTGACCGACACAGTGCCAGGGCAAGTGCAACAATTTATGGAACATCTGATTAGAGTTCAGACTGTGCTACAACAGTTAAACACTAGTCTAGTAAAGTACTGAGAACATGTGGTGGAGATTAGAGGATTTTAGATGGCTCTGATGGAACAACACAGATTTCCATGGGCCCAAACCTACAAAGATTTGTTTATCAGTTGGTTGGAGTATGAGAAAAGTCACCCTTTCAAGTGATATGTTGAGTTGATTATTAAATAAACTGTTAGAGGATGACGCCACGTGGCAATTTTTTTTTGTTTAAACTGCACTTAGCCGTTATTTTCAGTTGAATTTTATATTATAAATAAGAACATTGACCAATTAGTGAGGGGTCGATGGTTTTTGCAATAAATCTTTCTTTCTGGTTGTTAATAATTATTTTGAAATTGCTTTGAATTGAGAAGTCCTTCTGGACTAGAGACAAGTTATTTTCATCAAATGCATGTGTGATTGGACATGGAGAAGAACTATTTCCTATCTCGTTTCATGAATGATGTTTTCATGAGTAAGAGTTATTTAATCTATTGTCTAGTTATCTGGTGCAATATATTGTTGTTCTTTACTTTAATGATGAAGATGAATTGTTGTGTTATCGTGTGATGGATGATTAGTGTAGGTGAATTATTTTTCTTGCCATTATCTTATTGCATATGAGTTTTCTTTCTGATAATTAGTTTCTCAAACAGTAATTGGATTCTCACATGGTTAATGTATTAGTACTAGGCATGTGGTATAGAATTGTCATCTGCATGTTTGAGCAACGGGTTATCCCAAGCTCAACCTCTTCCCCAGTAGTTAGAACTTAATCTTGTTTTGTTGCTAAGTTGGTTTATACCGTCTTACATCTCATATCAGTCTCATTCAAGAGAAAACACAAAAAGAGATAGTCCCAACTGAAGGAAGAGCCTTCATAAGAAAACATAAATCCCATCGATAAATTGGTCGGATCACAATATTTGGAGAACCATTCCACCATTAAACGCCACAGAGTCTAATTGGGCCTCGGTGGCGGGTTTGGTTCCTGCTGTTGAACTAAGGGATTTAGGACCCATAAACATAATTGGTGCTAGAAGGAGGGCCTCAGAATGAATGGCTAAACATATATTTCACATAGTGTTCCAAACAACCTATAGATTTATAACAGCCCACATGCATCGCTAGTCATTCCCAAGACAACCCACACACGCTAAATACTCCTAAAACGAGTAACTCACCCCAGCCTGAGGAAGAAAAAATAATCCCTGACATACTTTATGCTCTTCCTCATGAGGAATTAAATCAATTCAGAAGAATCACGAGAGCTTACACTCAACAGATCGGCGTGTTACCCTTAGCTCCGATACTCCCTCGAAGAAAACAAATAAGTGGACCAATGGTCGACACCCCCGACTAGGTTTTCGTGCAAACCGTAGAAGACTTAATATATTTCTCAATCAATGAAATTGAACACCCTCTAAATCTTATCCCTGAAAGGCCAGTCGACGATGTCTCTGAGCCGGATGATTTTTTGGAAGAAGAGGAGTTTAACTCATAGTTCGAAGATATGGAAGACAACAATGACCATAATGAAGAACGGTGAGACCCACCTCAGAACAACCAACCTTGGTTTGCCAGAGACGCTTTGGCCATCCCAGGATGAATACATAATCTTCCCTGACACCCGAAGAATTTACTTCCTAAATTTGACCTAAATTCGACCCTGAGACGTCAGGATTGCCTAAAGACCATATCAAGAAATTCATAATTGCGATCAAACTTATGAACGTCCAACATGAAGATGTAGTATGCAGACTATTTCCCTACATGTTTGAAAATTCATCTTCCATGTGGTATTTTAATCTACCTATAGGATCTATAACCAGCTGGACAAAGTTTCAGAAGGATTTCCTAGACAAATTTTCTGAAGAAACCACTACAAGAGATTTGATGGCTGAATTATTCGCCGCCACCATGAGTTCGAAAGAAAAAGTTAAATATTTCAATCAAAGATTCACAACAATATTGAACAAATTCCAGCCTGAACCTAAACCTACTCAGGAGCTGCAAATTGAAGTATATGCTAATGCAATCCCAACCTCTATTTCCATGTTTGTGAAAAGGGCTACCAAATAGACCTTAGCTAAGAATTTTGAAGAAGACAAAATGGTAGAATTCCATATGGAAGGGTGTAAAGAAGGCCAGGTTTCTTTAGTTAAGAAAGAAGTTCAACCTCCTCCCAGAAGAGGACTCCTTTTGACTAGACCACCAGGGAAATAAGCGGAACAAACTCCCGACAAGGGTAATGGTCCTAATGGAGACATAGAATACCTACAACACATGGTCAAGAAATTATCAAACAAGAACATAGACATGAAGAGAAACGAAAGGGAAGGAAACGAAGGCCAAAGGCCATATAAACCTTTGTTTAAAAGAAATTCGTTGTTCAAAGAAATTGAACCTCCCCCAGCTAACTTAAATATCGATCTGGGAAACATGGCATCTGATTCTTTCTATACTTATCACCAGGAAAATCACTCTAAGAGAGACTTCCCTCAATGGGTGCATACCATGAACTTGATGGCCAATCGGTTTCTAGATGAAGTCTCCTTGAGCGAATAACCAACTGGTTCAGTTATGAATGTTGCCAATCAGGAAGAGATTGATCCATAAGAATATACAACCATGTTGATATGGGATCCCAATCTAATCATGCCTTCCGAAGACCTATTTGAGTCTCGAGAACCACCCGCAAAAGTCTCGGTTGTGCGAACATGAAGTAAAGGTCCATCTGCCTCAAAAGATATTGCTACCACCCATACTTCGAGGGATAAGACAACTCCCGATCACCCTAAAGAAACATTTTCTCCCAGTAAAAACCCTATAAGCATCCATACCTGAGAATCACCCAAGCTGGATTACAACGTAGTGGAATATTTGAAAAAGTTAAGGGCGAATATATCATTCATGGACATGCAGGATTCCTCAGCAAAAGGACTTTCTACTACAAGATTTGAACTCAGTAGAAAACCCTACAACTAGAAATGGTCAGGAAAGAAACCTATCTCCCATAGATCTGGTAATTAAGCCAATGGTAAACACCTGCTCAGAAGAGAAGAAGGGAAAACCTTTTGTCCCACTCTTCCTTCTGACATTTGAAGTTTTCAACAGAAATGTCCACAACTATTTGGTAGATTCAGGAGAATCTTCCAATGTTATGCCTTTGTCTATCTGTAGAAAGCTAAATGTTGTCTCTCTCAAGAGTGACAAACATGTAATACAACTAGAAAAAACTCAAGTCAAAGTCACGGGAGAACTCAAAGATGCAATGATTAGAATAGTGATGGATCCTAAGTTTGTGCAGGTGATTGATATCATTGTGGTAGATATCCTAGAAGCTTATGGACTATTATTGAGCCGAGACTGGTTTGAAAAATTGAACGGATATTTTAGTACAGACTGGGATCACCTTTGGCTACCACTAAAGGGGCACAAAAATATGATCAAAATTGACAGGGAAAGGTATCTGAAACATACTGCCACTGACCTAGAGACCTTTAACAAGCCCTCATCAATAGATTTCTATGTGCTGGGTAATAATTCCTGTGACTCTTACTTTGGTAACTTTTCCCCTCTCTTATCCAATGTCCCTCGTACTCAAAACTCTGAAATGATGTTTCAAGAGAAATCGTCGATACCAACAGAGGAAACCCTCTTCTATCAAGAACCTGTGTTTGAAAGGATAAGGGAGAAAGAAGGTAATAAGGGAGAAGAATCGAATAACCTACGTTCACAAATTTGGACCATATACTTTGATGGATCCAAATCACAAGAAGGGTTAGGGGCAGGGTGCATCCTCATCGATCCTAAAGGTAAACGTCATTTCCTATACTGTAGGTTGGAATTTGAGTGCACCAACAACACCGCTGAGTATGAAGCATTAGTACAAGGGTTAAAGAAATCCATCGACTTAAATGTCAAATAATTAAAGGTTTTCGGGGACTTTGAAGTTATCGTTAGACAAGTAAGGAATACTATACACTGCAATTCCACACACCTAAAGAGTTATCAATAGGAAATGCATATGTTAATAGAGCATTTTGAAGCTTTCAATGTCACCGCGATTCCCAGAGCATTGAATGTTCTCACTGATTCCCTAGCCACAGCTGCTTCAAGGCTATCACTTCTAGAGGATTATGAAGCCTCCCGATTTACTGTGGAACTACTCTACAAACCGTCATTGCCTAACAACATTTCTAATTGGAAAGTATTTGAAGGATATGAACATATCATAAACTTCCTGACCAGCCAAGACAATTTCAAGGATTTGGCTATTGACGATGAAGTATTCCAAGAGCAATCAATAGGAATTGATCCTCAGACATGTGAACCTATTGACAGATAAAAGTATCACACAATCCCAAAAGGGATATCCAATTTGGAAAATCTATTCGATCTGAAAGAGCGATTTAAAGGGCCTAAAAATGCAAAGGTCGGTAGCTCCTGTCCTCTGCATGAGGCTATAAATCTCAAAAACCCGAAAAATCCAAAGAATGTAAACCTCAGTAAGACTATATCTAAGGAGGAGAGGAAGGATTATCTCAAATTGTTCAGACAATATTAAGATGTCTTTGCATGGTCCTATCGAGATTTGAAAACCTATGACACCCACATAATCAACACACTATCCCATTAAAACCCAAAGTGAAACCCTTCCAACATAAGCTCTGAAAGTATCACCCATCCTTGGAAACTCTCATGCATCAAGAATTGAAGAAACTTTTAGATGCCAAAATCATCTTCCAGGTTAGACATTCTGCATGGGTAGCAAATCTAGTTCCGGTGACGAAAAAGTTGGGAGAAATCTGCTTATGCATAGATTTTAGAAACCTCAAAAGAGATTCAGAAAATGATAATTACCCAGTATCGCCAATGGAGCAACTCCTGCAGACCATGTATGGCTAAGATATTTTCTCTCTACTGGATGGTTTCTCAGGTTATAACCAATTTCTGGTTTCAGAGGAAGATCGTTTGAAAACCACCTTCTGAACCAAGTGGAGAACCTTTTCTTATAAGCGCATACCTTTTGGGTTAATCAACGCATGGGAGACTTTCCAAAGGGCCATGGATGTATCATTTATGGGACTAATCAATAGATGTATGGTAGTGTATCTAGACGACATAACTGTTTATTCAAAGGACAGAATATAGCACATCCAACACTTAACTCAGATTTTCGAAACGTGTAGGAAATGCGGTATATCCTTAAATCCTAAGAAAACTATCTTCGATATCGAGGAAGGTAAGTTGCTAGGTCACATTATATCCCAGGCATGCATTCACATATACCCAGAAAGGATTAAAGCCATAGCTCAACTCTCGTTGCCTCATAATAAGAAAGCTATGCAGTCTTTTTTTGGACAAATCAATTTTGTGAGGAAATTCACTCCTGATTTTGCGGAAACTATCAAACCCTTACAAAATATTATTCGCAAATATGCTAAGTTTAAGTGGGACGACAAATGAAAGGATGCTTTCAGCAACATCAAAACTACTATATCTCAAGCCCCCGTGTTACGAAGTCCCGATTTCAATAGATATTTCTTCCTCTATAATTTCACCTTTGACCAATCGTTAACTGTGGTATTAACTTAGAAGGATGATGAAAAAAATGAGGCCCCGATGTCATTCATGAGTACAAACCTCCAAGGAGCCGAACTAAATTATCATGTCATAGATAAATAATCTTATGCAGTTTATAAAGCAATGAAACACTTCAGGTCTTACATCATTAAGAACCACACCAAAGTAATCGTGCCTCACCCTGCGATCTTATCCTTATTCACTCAACATGAGATGGGGGAAATAAGAGGGAATTGGATGGCAGTAGTTCAAGAATTTGATCTAGATATAAAACCTGCCAAACTAGTAAAAGGGCGAGGGTTGTGCAAACTCGCAACTAAAGCCCAAGCCCAAGTAAATGAAGATCCTAGATGGGAGAATGAATTAGAATTATGGTGTGGTGAAGCTTAATACATTTCCTCAGGGCTAGAGTCTTGGTATAAGAATTTGACTTATCTTCTACACCATGGGGCCTGCCCAGAAAATCTCAACCCTAGGGAAAGGAGAGCTCTTAGGTTAAAATCTGCATAATATCGCCTCATAAATTTGGTAATCTTCCAGGTTAATTATGATGGGGTACTTTTGAGATGATTTGAACGTGGAGATGCGGATAAAGTCCTAAAGGAGCTCCATGATGGCCCTGCAGGTGGAAATTTCACAGGAGACACTACCACTCATAAGATATTGAGGGATGGTTATTATTGGCCCACTTTTTTCAAATATGCTCACACATACACTAGAAACTGTAAACTTTGTCAAATGAGCATCGGGAGAGAAAAGAGAGAAGCAGACCCACTCCAACTTGTGAATGTCTCTAGGCCTTTCGAGCAATGGGGGTTGGATATCATAGGAGAAATTACACCAAGCTCTTCAAAACAACACAAGTACATCTTGACTGCCACTTATTACTTCAAGAAATGGGCATAGATCATCCCTCTGACTGATGTAAACGAGAAAATGGTGATCCGAATCATAGAGCAACAACTGATTACAAGGTTTTGCGTCCCTTCTGTCCTAGTTTTTTATAACACAGCTTATTTTTCTTCCACCCGATTGACAGATTTTTCTTTGGACAAAGGAGTCATAATTAGGTACTCTGCAAATTATTATCCACAGGGAAATGGGGTGGCAAAATCGACTAATAAGAACCTAGTGAGGATATTAAAAAAGACAGTGGTAGACAACCAAAGAAATTGGCATAATCTACTTCATAACACCTTATGGGCTGATAGGGTCACACCTAAAGAAGCTATAGGGAATTCCCCATACTTTCTGGTATACATACAAGAATATATTCTCCCAAACAGACTTTACCTCCCATCTCTTCAACTGGCCCAAGATTCTGGAGAACAACCTTCATCAGTCATGCAATGAAGAATTAACAATCTGCTCATGTTATAAGAAGAACGGTAAAAGGATAAGTCAAAATTCATAGGCCACCAGTAGATAGATAAAATATATCTCGACGAGCACAAGGCTAAAGAGAAGAGTTTTGAAGTAGGAGACTTAGTCCTAAAATGGGACAGAGAAAACAAACCCAAAGGGAAACATTCTAAGTTTCAAAATCTGTGGCTTGGACCTTTCCAGGTGGCTAAGAAGATTGGGGTAGGCACTTACTGATTGCATAATCTGAGGGGGGAACCTGACGCCCTCCCAGTAAATGGCCAAGCCCTAAAACAATATTTCCAATAAAAAAAATAAAAATGTTTATGTTTCGTATGAGTGTTTTCATGATTGCGAAATGCATTTTTGTTGTTTTCTTTTGCTTTCTGGATTTTTTTATTTGAAATATTGTGATCAACAAGAAAATGGTTGGCCTTAAATCATGCGACATAGCAAACTCTATTCCTAACTCATTGCTCGCAAACAAACACAATAAGAATTTAGAGACTTGTAGTTGCTTTGATGAGTCCTCTATCTAACCTGCGCAAATGAACAACTTCGGAAAAATGTCAGAAAGGTATTAATGGTTTGGTAAGACCTCAAGAGAAAGAAGGAAAGCTAGGAAGGACTACATGCAACCCAAAGACAAAGCTAGCAAAGGATCTAGCTTAACCATCTCACTTTGAAAAATAAACAGACATCATCCTCTCTCACTCGCTCAGGGCATCATGCCAAGGTAAAATTGACATTATCAAAAGAGTGAACAATAGGAGAGGGTATGCAAGTATCTCTTCCAGGTCTATGGACGCTCACTGGTAGCAGAGCAAGGTCTGTGATGTCGGGGTGACTCTGCCTAGGCTATGGACACTCGTCGACAGTGGAGCAACACCAAAGAAAGTGGGTGAAGGTGACTAAAGGATCCATGTCAATGAATGCTTTGATAAAATTTTGTAAAAAATGGCATGATCCAGGGTTAGGGGAAATGAAGGAGGAACAAAGGTTAAAACCCCACATGCAGATCCTAAAGAATCAACCGGGGAATTTCTAATGCAAGGGTAAAAGAAGATCTTATTTAAAACTAGTAAGGTTCCCCACCGGCTTTTGCATCAGCCGAGCCCCGAGGAAGGAACAAAGATTATTCTTTCACCCAGTAAGTCGCCATTTGTTGAGCACTCAACACACCCTAAAAATCCTGTGTCAATTTTTACTTTTTGGGTACCACTTGATCTTTCGCACTGTCTAAATTCGACCTTAGCATGAAAGTTTTTTCCTTTTCTTATCATTTTGTTTTTCATTTTAAGTTTTTAAAAGTTTGCTTGAACATGTGAAAATCTATAACTTAAAATACTAAGGAATCGAAAACCAAAACTTTCCCGAACGCACTTAAGAAATTCGACATCGAAAAGGATTAAGCATAAGAGGAAATCATTCAAGCGAACCAAGGTATTCGAGCACCGATCCTTGTCGGCATCGGCAAGCGAAAGTTTTCTTTTACGGCGAGGTTCACCAAGGACATCTTTAATGACTGACTCTTTCGGCATCGCCAAAAGGTTAGAATAGAAAGTTCTTATGAAGAATGAAATAATGTCGTCAATCGCAGACTCCCGCAACATTTTTGGTATCGAGTGATTTCAAGGAAACTACATAATGAAACTATCTATGGAGACCGATCCTCTATAACTTTCAGCATCAACCTGTTTTGAGAAGGTATGGCCATTAAAGGGCGTGTTAAGTTTATCCCCTTCCCCCAACCACCGATCTCGATACTTTTTGGCATCGACTGTCCAAAGTTTATGTTATTGCTCGCGTCTTGTTGAAAAACCCTGACCTGATTGAGATACACTATCAAACCATATGCTCCCACCTATCATGTGTCATTTCCAAAGTGGTTAAACATGTGATCAAGTTTTCCCTTGAGTCGTTAGCAGTTCTCGAGCCTCGAGTTAGTGATGCCATGTCAATGTTGTATGATGAAATCAGTCGGCGTCGGACGATTTTGCAGAAAGATATCAACTAAAATACAAAGAAACACTAAGTACAAAACCGAGGCTAACTTACAAGAAACTTAGACAAAGAACGCAGTAGAATTACACACCAAGAGGGAAAACATGCATTCAAATGTTGTGACCAAAATCCTTTCATCAAAATTTTGAGAATTTATATATTATATTTCCATAGGGCTTCGGTTACATACAATAGGAACTACCAATACCTTTTGGCCAACCGGCCCGGTTACATTGAGAACGTGGAAATTTTCATAGTAAAAAGGGAAAACTATCAAAAGCGACGTCACGTCTAAGAATACAAAACATATTTCGCCAATCAGGCCTCTTGCGCATGCAAACTTTCTCCCCGGCTGCTCTGTGCTCCCTAAGGTGCTTTTATGTTATGTTCTTCCAACATCCTTTGAGCATCGCGTAGCTGCACGATCGTGTCCTGTGCTTCCCGAAGTTGTCTTTTGAGCCAATTTACATTACCTTCACAACCTTGCGGTGCTAGAGCCTCAGAGTTCTTTGTCACCAACTGCCATTGTAATTCTCTATTCTCCTGGTAAAGTTTAGGTATGACAATTTGTTCCCTCTCCTGTTGTTGGTTAGGATCTCGAACTCTTGAACCCTAGGTTCCCGTCCTTCTTGTTATGCTCATACTTCCCCGACTTGTGGTTTCGAATGGTTTGAGACGAATAGTGCGCATTAAGGACTCTTTAGCAGCTGATCGTGCACACGATTCAATCGGGTTTTGGTGTTCCCAAACTTCCTTATTCTTCCGAGTCCTCCCTCTCCTCCGCATTATATGCTATTGAGGGAGCGTACTCTCCAACCCGCGTCCTTCTGGCGTATTTTATTCCACTTCAGTCTTCACACGGAGCGACACCATAGTTTCAGCGCGAAGGTAAGAATTTTCCTTTGGAACCTCAGGAATACCCATTACCAATAAGAACGAGTCCCAGGCATGTTGGGGCTCGGGCCTGGTGTTTTGACTGCCCTGCAGACCCCGTCTTGCATTTTGAGGAGATCCCATGGTGTGACAACATATTTTCTTAGATGTTCGTGAATGGACAAAGGACCAAAAATAGAGTTTGATCTAATTGGGATGACAAGACGAGTCACCACTGGTGCATAAGCTTGGCTGTTATGTAGAACACATACATAACATATATAATTTATAGCATAGCGAGGTAGTGAGCCGAAACATACGAGGGAACATTGAATGCCTTGCGATGTGATGTTTTAAAGGGTTAATGGGTCACATCTGCGTGACGGGTATAATCTGGGACGTGTGAAACACAACCGATAGGATTTGAAGAGGATATGTGGTATGATCGTCTCAATTTTTTTTAATTTCCCTAGCCTCTATAATGAGTTAATGATGGTTGATGCACTTGCTGATGCAACTTCTGTAGGAGCAACTTGCCTCAACCTGAAGAATTTAATGACTTCCCTTATAACAATATCTAATCTTTTTAGGACATACTCGTACTTTCGGCACATGTTCAGCTCCAATATCCTTTCCCGACTCCAAGGGACAACCAACCATTGGTGTGAATTTGACTCTCATATTTTTCGTACCTGATCTACCATGCTATGGGGTGCAGATGTAACTCACCATAACTGAAGAAAAGTGGCGGCACTAACAGAGACGATGTAGGTAATTCGAAAGTTTGTAGAGATCATGTAAGTATTAAACAATCAGGCTTAACGAGATTTACAGGTATGCATCAGCCTAGTTCCCTCCTGTTTATGTTTTACATACATTTTGTCTAGTGAGCAAATTTCTAAATGATTGTTTAATTCTGATTGCAGGAAAGATATTTCCGACTATCGAGAAAAATTGGCTCCATAACTGTGCCGAGGAATCCGAGAGAAACCAGGTCCGAGGATCAACAAGGCTACAAAGGATATCAGTCTCTGTGAGTTCGGCACCCCTGAAGACTTATTCGACTTGTGTGACATAGTGGAGTCGCACACCAAGCAAGATACATTATGGGCCGAATAACTAGAGACGGTGACCGACACAGCTCCATGGCAAGTGCAACAATTTATGGAACATCCGATTGGATTTCGGATTGTGCTACAACAATTAAACACCAGTCTAGTGATGTACCGAGCACATGCGGTGGAGATTAGAGGATTTTACACGGATCCGATGGAACAACACATATTTCCATGGGCCCAAACTTGCGAAGAGTTGTTTATCAGTTGGTTGGAGTATGAGAAAAGTCACCCTTTCAAGTGATATATTGAGTTGACTGTTAAAGAAACTGTTAGAGAATGACGCCACATGGAATTTAGTTTTTTTGTTTAAACTACACTTAGCCGTTATTTTCAGTTGAATTTTATATTATAAATAAGAACATCAACCAATTAGTGAGGGGTCGATGGTTGTTGCAAGAACTCTTTCTTTCTGGTTGTTAAGAATTATTTTGAAGTTGCTTTGAATTATGAAGTCCTTCTGAACCAGAGACAAGTTATTTTCATCAAATGCATGTGTGATTGGATATGGAGAAGAACTATTTCCTATCTCGTTTCATGAATGATATTGTAATGAGTAAGAGCTATTTAATCTATTGTCAAGTTATCTGGTGCAATATATTGTTGTTCTTTACTTTAATGATGAAGATGAATTGTTGTGTTATCGTGTGATGGATGATTAGTGTAGGTGAATTATTTTTCTTTCCATTATCTTATTGCATATGTGTTTTCTTTCTGATAATTAGTTTCTCAGGTAGTAATTGGATGCTAACATGGTTAATGTATTAGTACTAGGCATGTGGTATATAATTGTCGTCTACATGTTTTAGCAGCGGATTATCCCAAGCTCAACCTCTTCCCCAATAGTTAGAACTTAATCCTATTTTGTTTCCAAGTTGGTTTATACCAGCTTACATATCATATCGGTCTCATCCAAGAGAAAATACAAAAAGAGATAGTCCCAACTAAAGGAAGAGCCTTCACAAGAAAACATAAAGCCCATTGATAAATTGGCTGGATCGCAAGATCTGGAGAACCATTCCACCATTAAACGTTGTAGAGTCTAATTGGGCCTTGGTGGTGGGTTTGGTTCTTGTTGTTGAACTAATGGATTTAGGACCCATCAACAGAACATTCTTGTCATAAGAAGCATATCGATGAGTTGGAACATCTTCTAAAAAGAACAACATTAATCTTTCTTCTTCACATCAATCCTCTACTCCTTTTTCAATATCAGTAAAAATAAAAGAAATTACACTTGTTTCTACTACAGATTCTTCTCAATAATGGATTCTTGATTCAGATGCATAACATCACATGGGTTATGTCAAAGAACGGTTTTATTTGTTGGAGCCTTGTTCATTGCCCCACATTCTCATTGGGGATGACTCTCGTGTAGATGTCATGGGTAAAGGTTTTGTTGATGCTAGCACTAGTACTTTTGAGGATGTCTTCTATGTGCCTAATATGCATCCAACCTTTTCTCAATCTATCAAATTTCCAAGAATGGAAGAAAATTTGAGTTCACTCTAGATTTAGTCACCATCAAGGATATTGAAGATAATGCACTTCTTGCAGTTGGTAAGGATGATCATGAGTCTCACATGTATGATTTCTCTCATTTTTTACCTCATTCTCATTTTGATGCTTTTTTCACATGTTCAGACTCTGTGAGAAAGCTATGACATGAGTGGTTTGGCCATCTCAACTTTCTCTATCTTCAACAACTAAGCACACAGGATATTCTCACAGGTTTTCCTCATATAAATTTCTCATATGGAGTTTGTCTAGGTTGTGCCTTGGGAAAGCATCCTAAGGACAAGTTTGACAAAGGGAAGTCTTGGAGGGATTCATAAGTCCTTGAGTTGGTTCGCAGTGATGTGGTAGGTCCATTTCCATCCTTGTCTTTCATAAAGGCTCTCCACCCGATCACTTTTATTGATGACTTTATAAGATACACATGGGTCTACTTTCTTTAACGGAAAGGAGAAGGAGAATATGTGAACCACCGCTTTGAAAAAAATTTCAATCTTGAAGGGATATATATTCAACATATTTTCTCCTATACACCTTAGTAGAGCAGTGTGGCAGAGAGAAATAATAGGTCCCTGGAAGAGATGGTTGGTTGCATGATCCACATACGCTCCCTTATATTTCATCATTGGGTAGAAGCTATCAATTGCGGTTGTCATATTCAAAACATAGTTATGCACAAGGCATTGAAGGGTATCACTCCCTTTGAAGCTTGGTTCGGCAGGAAACATGTTTTGTGACACTTCAGAGTTTTTTGATCCCTAGATTGGGCACACATTCATTTGGAGAAGCACGAGACCTTAGAATATGAAATTCGGCCCTACATATTTGTTGGTTACCCCGATGGTGTCAAATTATATTGTCTCTTAGATCGTGAGACACGTGATCTCTTCATTGATCATAGTGTGCAATTTGAGGAAATCTTTCATATCTCATCCTCTCATCTCCCTTCCTCCACCGTGAATTCAAAAAGTGACTCAGAGGATTTTCCTCCAACTACCTCTTCTCGTTGAGTTTAGATTCTGAGGATTTCATCATCCTCTTCACAGAGTTTAGATTCTGAGGATGAATTTTCTCCTCATCCATCCCCTACCATGCTTTGTTGGCCTTGTCATACACTTGAGTCTGTAGGCACTCTTGTTGGGGATCCTTCTTATACTCAAAGGACTTGGTCACAACATCAAGATACTCTGCATTCCTACATTGCCACAACTTTAGATCCATAGTCCTTTCATGAAGCATTAGGTATTGTTGAGTGGGATTTGTAGAATTTAACCTTGTACAGTAATTTATTGCAAACAAATTTTCAATAAAAGAACAAAAAATATACAATCGAAAATACACACATTACACAAAGATTTTTCCCTCGGAAACCCAAACCAGGAAAACCAACATATTCTATATTCATTCATAGTGATACAATGTTTACAACACAATATACATATAAGAGAAAACGACATCCAAAAACCTAGACCAATGACCTGGATTAGTTAGCAACCCTAATTGCTTAGTCGGAAATAGAAAACCACCAGCAAGAATCATGTGCCGAAAAACCACCCAACAATGGACACGAAAATCGAGGTGAAACAAAAAACGAGGAAAACATATGACATGTTTCCTGAGGCCAAAATAAATTCTTGGGGGAGATGTCCCGAAACCTTCAAAGGGGGGGCCTAGAGGCCCCCCCTAAAACCCCCTTGTGCGCCCGATGCAACATAGCAGACACTATAACTAGTCGTGCAAAGAATAAAACACATACCCAACATTCTCCCACTTGTTGTTTTCTTTGCATAAATGGGGTTACAGGGTTACATAGTCAACAATACAGGGAAGCAATTCCCATGGATCCTCTACACTAAGAGAACTTATCAGTGCTCATAGATTTTTTTAATGAATTTTCAACATTCTTCAAAGTGTCCACCTTCATCAAAAAAACTTTCTTTTCTTTAACCATGTCTCTCACAAAGTGATATTGAATATCAATATGCTTTGTCTTTGAATGATAAGTTGGGTTCTTCGCCAGAAAAATTGCACTCTAACTGTCACAATCTATCCTTACAACTTGTACCAACCCAATACCTAAACACAATCTTTGTAACCATACCGCTTCCTTACTTGAATGAGTGGATTCCATGTATTCAACTTTTGTAGTTGAAAGTGCCACTACAACTTGTCTTTTTCCCATCCAACTGATTGCTCCTCCAAACAGATTAAACACATACCCGCTTTCAGATCTCCTATTATCGATATCTCCAACCCAGTCTGCATCCACAAAGCCATGTATGTCCAAAAATTTGTCCAATCCTGGTATTCCTGGGTAGCACAATCCATAGCTAGCAGTGCCACACAAAAACCTAAAAACCCTTTTTAATTTTGTCCAATGCTACTTCCTTGGTTTTGACATATACCTTCTCAAAACTCCCACTGCATGTGCAATGTCCGGTTTAGTACATACCATTGCGTACATCAAACTTCTAGCTGCACTCACATATGGAAAACGAGACATGTCCTCCTCCTCTTCATGTGTCTTGGGACATTGATCCGTAGATAAATTTAAACCAACATGAATAAGGACCTTGACTCGTTTACATTCCTGCATATTAAACCTTTGCAATATTGTCTCGACATATTTTATTTGATTTAACCATAGTTTCCTTTTTTTCCGATCTCTTTTAATTTCCATGCCCAAAATGAAATTTGAAGCACCAATATCCTTCATGTCAAATTTAGAGGACAATTGATTTTTCACATCCTGGATAATCTCCTTGTTGTTTCCTATCAACAACATGTCATCCACATTCAAGACCAAATAAATCAAATGATCACCAATTAATTTAAAATACAAAGAGTGCCAGTGGTCTTATTTTCTTCTTGTGAAGCCAAGTCCCATCATATAAGTATCAAATTTTTGATACCACATACTTGGTGATTGTTTTAAACCATACAGGGACTTTTTCAGCTTGCATACCAACTCCTTTCCCTTCACAACAAAGCCTTTTGGATGCTTCATATATATTTCTTCTTCTAGATCCCCATGTAGGAATGTTGTCTTCACATCCATATTTTCTACTTCAAAATCAAATGCAGCAACAACATATAACAAAAATATTATAGAAGTTAACTTGGCAGCAAGAGAAAAAATCTCACCAAAATCAATTCCCTCAACCTGTGAATAACCCTTTTCTACTAATCGAGCTTTGTATTTCTCCACTTTTCCTTCTGCATTCAACTTCTTTTTAAATACCCATTTTCTACCAATGTGATAAACCCTAGTCGACAACTCCACTAGATCCCAAGACTCATTCTTATCCAAGGTTGTCATTTCTTCATCCATGTCCTTTTTCCAAATATTTTCATCCTCTAAATCCACTTCCTCCCCAACAGTTCTAGGATCATCATCAATAATAGACAAAGAAAAACTTGAAGGGAAATCAAATGGAGTATACCTTTCCGGTAGCCTTCTTTCTCAAATCGATCTCATCAATACATGAGTATGAGGATATTCTTCTTCTAATTCACGTTCTTCTATAGAGTCTGATTCATCATCCTTTAGATCAAACTCTATTTTCTCTAGTTCTTACTTACTTGGTAGGACTTCTTGTTTAACAACATCATTCATTTCTCTAAATACCACATCTCGTCTATACATAAGCTTCTTAATTTATGGGTTACAAAGATTATAACCTTTGAGACCATATTTATACCCAATAAATATACATTTTTCAACCTTCTTATCTAGCTTACTCATGTTTTCCTTTGGAACATGAATATAGGCCTCACAACCAAATACCTTGATATGTGTGAGAGAAGGTTTCTTACCAGTCCATGCCTCTTGTGGAGTCTTGTCATCCAACACTGATGAGGGTGATCTGTTGACTAGGTAACATGCATTACCCACTGCCTTTGCCTAGAATTATTTCCCTAACCCGACACCACTGAGCATGTGCATTGATTTTTCCATTAACATATTGTTCATCCTTTCTGCAACTCCATTCTTTTGAGGTGTATATGGAGCAATATTCTTCCTTTCTATATCGCACTTCTTACAAAATTCTTCAAATTTATTCCCACAAAACTCTCCTCCAATATCTGCCCTCAACACCTTAATTATTTTCTCTATTTGATTCTCAACAATATCCTTAAACTCTTTAAACCTATCAAAGACTTCATATTTATTCCCGAGGAAATATATCCAAGTCTTCCTTGAGAAGTCATCTATAAATGAGACATAGTACACAAATTTTCCCAATGATGGAACCGACATAGGTCCAACCACATAATTGTGAACTAGTTGTTAAATTCATTCTTTCCTCGTTGCACCAGAGGGGAATCTTACCCGATTCTGCTTTCCATATACACAATGTTCACAGAAATCGAAATCCATAGAGCAGTTAGACATACCTTCAACCACACTTTTACCGTGTAGTAGTTGAAGATCCATCTCTCTGATATGTCGCAGTCTTTGATGCCACATCATAAACTTTTCTCCAGAGACTGTAGGAGTTCTTTCTTCTTCAACTCCAATATCAGGAACAATGGAACTATTACACCCATCATTAATAGTGCTTCCTTGTATCTTATATAGACTTCCAAACCGAACTCCCTTCAACAACACCATTGCTCCTCGAACCAACCTGCAGGTTTCCTTTTCAAATATTTTTTTTACCCCTGCATCGTCCATTTTTCTTACATAAGTCAAATTTTTGGCCAATCCTGGGATGTGTAGAACACCAGGTAGTGTTCTAATCCTTCCATCTATGAGCCTCAACTTGACTTTTCCTCGACCTATGATTCTATTTGTCGAGTCATCACCTAGGAAAACATTACCTCCATCATACCTTTCATATTCACAAAACCACTTCCAATGGGGAGTCATATGAAAGGATGCACATGAGTCAACCAAGTATGCCTCATGATTTGCATGTGTGCTTGAAGAATCCAAGTACCAATCCCCTCCATCCTTGGAGGTCTTTTCTTCTGTAGATGGAGATTCTTCATATCCCTTCTTTTTCTCAACTTTGGATCTACATTGCTTCTTGTAGTGCCCTTATTTTCCACATCTCCAACATACCTTTACAAACATTTTGGGAGACTTAGATATTCCCTTAGACTTATATCTCCCACTTGAGGACTTAGATCTATTTCTTTCCTAGGAGCGTCCTCTTGCAAATAATGCACATGTTCTCGATCCTTCCATGTTCTTTTGTATCATCTCCTCTGAAAAAAATGATGAGCCCACTTCATCAAACATCAAGGCAGTTGTATTACTACCTATGGCCACAACTGGACTATTCTATGAGTCTGGTAAAGAGCACAGTAAACTGAAACACTTATCTTCATTTGAAATTTTAATCTCAATAGATACTAACTGACTTACCATGGTATTGAAGGTGTTCAAATGCTCTGCCATCGAGTCTCCATCTCTAATCCTCATGTTATACAACTTCTTTCTCAGGAATAGTTTATTTAGTAGGGGCTTAGACTGATACAACTTCCCCGACTTATGCCATAAATATTTGGTTGTAGCTTCCTCTGACACATTCAGTAATACTGAATCTGAGAGACATAGTCGGATTGTGTTGTTCACCTTCCGATCCAACTTTTTCCAATCATATGTTGAAATTCCTGTAGGTGCAATACCTAGATCCACTGCGATCCACTGATCTCTCTCCACCAACAGATCTTCCATCTTGATCTTCCACAACTCAAAATGTTTCTCATTAAACTTCTCGATCTCCATTTTCGAATTGCTTGCCATTTATTTTCACCTAAAAAATCAATAACACAGATCTCCCACTGTAACAAGGCATATCACAGTCTCAAGCTAAACCCTTGACCACAAAGGCATCCCCCTAAATCCAACAAATCTCTGATACCAAACATAGATTTCAACCTTGTACAATATTTGACTGCCAACAAATTTTCAATAAAACAAAAAAGAAACAATGGAAAATACACACATTACACAGAGATTTTTACCCTGGAAACCCAAACCGGGAAAAATAACATATTCTATATTCATTCATAGTGATACATTGTTTACAATACAAT
>ML836541.1:46974-64871 GCA_009831015.1 Picea engelmannii | reverse complement strand
TCAATCTAAAATTCCCTATAATTATCTACTTCCTTCCCCTAGTAGATCTGGATATGACTTCACCACCCTGCGGACTTAGATATGTGAGGATTACAATTACCTTTAGCCATCAGACTTAGAATAATAGGGACCCTCATTGGTGTGACTTGAACCATATTTAATTTCATTAAACATTGGGGGTTACAGAAGGATAATTGGCTTTCCTCCAGTGCGTGCATATGACTTACGGTGTCATGTGATGGCACCTAGGTTAAGGCATGTGTATCCTCGAGATGGGGGATCGTATCCTCCCTGGAATTTAAACCACTTGTTGATGTGTCGAGGTCATTCCCTAGATGTAATTCTCTATTGGATCTGACATTTAAGTCATCACATTCTTTAAGACTTCGAGCCATCCCATTTCTTCTCCTTGCTATCCACCTAGGGAAAAAATCATCCCACCAACGTTTGTACCGTCGGGCACCATAACTCCTTTCCCTTGATTATCCTTCCAGCTGGGGTGAATATTAATATCCCCTCAGTCTCTCATCCTATCATTCTCGAGGCTAGAGTCCCCGCCATTTCCCATCCCTGACACCCCATTTAGATGGGTCCAGTCATTCCTTGCTAGAACGTGACTTGTGGTCGCCATCCTGTTTGTGTTTGTTGGCTCCCAGACCTCCTTCCATTTGTCACTATTTAACTTCAACCCCTTGTTAGCTAGTCAATATGCTAGCTTGTTTGTTGCTCACTTCATGTGGCTAGCGATGATGACTAGGATGATTCTCATTAAATTGGCCACCTACTCCAACGATGCTTCTAGACACCAGCTAAATACTATCTTTGAGAGAGGTGATCCCCTTTGTATTTGATTTACCATATCTATCACCAAGAGGGAGTCGCCCTCTACTGTAACTTTGGTATAGTCATTCTTCTTTTTTGTTTGAATCCCTTCTTACTAAGCTAAGATCTATGTTGCATTATCACTTGTATAACTAATCTTGATTGCATAGAGTCTGATGAGCCTACCTTTGTTGTTGCAGAAGATGCCTCCTAGACTCACCTGGCCTATATTTCCTTTGGAGGCCATGTTGAAGTTAAGTTTTAAGAACCCTAGGGGAGAGGGCGACCAACTTGAGGGAGACGAGACCTTTGGAAGCAAATCTAAGGTCAACCAAAACCAAGGTATTGGATAAAGCTAGAGTTTTCATAATGTTTCTTTCATATTGGTTTGTTTTCCAATCCTCTTCCTTCCAAGGTTGGGTGATCATTGTTTCTTGAATAACTTTGATTATTCTTATCCAGATTGTGTCCAAGGTCTGTGCCTCATTTCTGAAGATACATGTATTGTATTCTTTCTAGGTTTCCCATACTAGGAATCTTGGGAGAAGCTGCCAGAGCCAATTGACGATGGGGTTTTGAGTGATAGAGTTTAACCATTCTTCTATGGAGCAAATGATAGAACTATGATCGTGTCCCATTCTCAAGAAGAGTATTTCATTCTGGTTCCATAGATTTTCCACAAAATGATAGGTGTTAAAAAGATATTTGTTTGTTTCTTCTTGAGAGAGGCATAATGGGCATCGAGAAGGACCTGTGAAGCCCCATTTGCAGAGGTTGTCCTAGGTGAGCATCTTGTTTTGGGCGAGCAACCCTAAAAAATTGGAACTTTTGGCCGTAAGGATTATTGCCAGATGTTCTACCAATTTTTCTATTTGGGAATATTTTGGTAGTATGCTATCAGCGAGTAGGATTCTCTGACTAAGATGAAACCCTTCATGGTTCAACCCCAACAAAGTTTTTCGGGATCGTTACTTACTGGGATTTTTCTAGCAGTTAGCTCATTCCAAAACCATTATGTCGTCCCTTGATTTAGGGTGCCCTCCCATTCTTCCTTGGGAATCCAAGTGCGACATTTATGTTGTGCCTCTTCCTGGGTCCAATAATGAGTCACTCTGGATTTCATTTGATTAACCATTACTTCCTTAAAATTGGAGATTTGTTCTTGGTCCGACCATTTTGGTTTTTTTTTCCATGTGTTGTCCTAGAAGAGATCCTCCTACCCATTCCTTATTTCCCAAAAGCAATTTTGTTGGATTAGGTTTTGATTTTTCCAAGCCATGTTCTATATCTATGAGTCGTTCAAGGCAACTTGCATTCGGATTAGGCTTTCTTGTTGTTCTTCCTTAGAATATTTCACCTTCCAAATTTTTGCCCACTGAGAATGTTGATTTGTTAGCCAGTGCCACCATATTTTTTCTCCTAATACTTTACCCATTATTTCATGGTCCCAAAGACCCAGACTTCCTACCCACTTCAGCCTGCAGAGAGAGTTCCAAGTGACCAAAGCCCATTTTTTTCCTTTCCTTGGGACCCCCCCAAAGAAATATTATTTGGATGTTCCTCACCTCTTTAAGGACAAAATTTGGGGCCGCTAGAGTGGAAAACTGATAGAGAGGGATGGTATGGAGCACCGATTTCACTAGGATCAATCTACCTGCCAAATTTAGGGATCTGAAGGCCCAGTTATCCACTTTTTTGTAAATATTGGAAATGAGTTCTTCCTGAGCTATTTTTTTAATGGAGTTTTCTACTAGCGGGACTCCTAAGTATTTCCTTGGTATATTGTTGTAGGGGAATACCAAGGTCTCTGCCAGATGGGTTTGAACAGCTCGAGTCGTATTAAATAAAAAAAGATAAGACTTTCTTTGATTGATTAGCAAGCCTGAGGCATCCGAGAATTCATGTCAAACTTGTTTGATTTGGAGGGATTCTCTTATGGTGGGAGTGGCCATAAGCATTGTCTTGTCCACAAACTACTTGTGGGTTGCAGATTCTAGGGCCCCATGGAGATTTAGACCTTTCTAGTTTCCTTGAGCTACTACTTCTTGAATAGACCTCCCTAGCCCTTCCGCCATAATGATAAAAAGGAAACAGGAGAGGGGATCACCTTAGCTAATACCCCTATAAGGGGAGAAGGTTGTGGAGGGAGAACCATTTATTGAGATGGAGAATAAAGTGGAAGAAATCAAATACATAATCCATTTGATCTAGGGGGAGAAACCAAAATCTTAAAGGATACTAGAGATGTACTCCCAACTAAGGTTGACATAAGCTTTGGACAAGTCCAATTTAATCAGTAACCTAGGCTTGCAAGAATATTTTAAGGAGTGGAAGTGTTCCTGAGCCAAAATTGTGCTATCCAGGATATGATGGCCTTCCATAAAGCCAGATTGTTCCTGGGAAATTAAAAGGGGGAGAAGGGGCTTGAGGAGGTTATCTATGACTTTCGAAATGATTTTATAGATCACATTACAAAGGGATATAGGTCTAAATTTGTTGGGGTCCTCAACCTTGTCCTCTTTAGGTATCAGGGTTAAGAAGGTTGATTTAAAGGCAGGAAGAACCTTGAGGAATTTTCTTGAGACTTCAATGGCTTCCCATGCATCTTGTTTTATCATAGACAAACAAGCATGAAAAAACTCAGTTGTAAAACCATCTGGGCCTAGAGATTCACCTCTGGGCATTTCCATGATTGCCTTTTCTACCTCTTCCAGTGAGATTTCTCTCATTAAGGTTGCATTTTTCTCCTTGGTCACTAGCTTAGAAATGTGTTTAACAATCTTGTTGATTGTTGATCTTCTATCCTTTTGAGGCTCTTTCATCAAGTCACTGTAGTATTGAACCAAATCTATTTCTATGTCTTTGTGATTGTAGAGTTTATTCCCTTCATTGTCTCCGATCAATGTAATTCGATTAGAGTGTCGACATTGGAGCATTGAGTCATGGAAGAATTTTGAATTTTGCATCCCCCCCCCCGCTTTTAACCATTGAAATCTTGAGTTTTGTTGCCACAAATGTTCCTCTTGATGTTCCCTGATAGAGATTTGAGATTTTAAATTTGTTTCCTCCTCTATCAGCTCCTCTGTACGCCCTTGGGTTGTCATCTTTTGTTGAGTTTGTTTCATCTTCTCCATCAAATTGTTTTTAGATGAGAAATTGTTACCAACATCTTCCTTGTTTCATTTTTTAATTTGTTGTTTTAAATTCTGCAGGCGTTGATGCAGGCAATACATTAGAGAGCCCAATTGAATAGCTATTAATTTCCACCAACTGTCGAAATTTTCCTAGAAGGTGTGGTTGTTTAGCCATAATTTTTCAAAATGGAAGGGGTGGTTCTTGGGATTGGCTTGGATGTCTATGGATATGCTCACAGGCTAGTGGTACAAGCCCTAAAAGGGTAAGATAGAGGTTTCTATAGCATAGTTGAGTCAGAGAAGGAATTCCAAAACCAAGAAATGGTCCAAGCGAGAGGCAATTTGTTGGGAACCTCTTCTATGGTTTTTCCATGTAAAAAATTCATTATTGGTTTCCCAATCCATCAACCAAAATACTTGCATAGTTTCTTTAAACCTCTTCAAGTCTTGATCCAAATGGTTGATCCCCCTTGTTTTTTCAAGAGCAAAGAAATTATGTTGAAATCACCACCCAAAATCCATGGGTTTTGGGAGGTCAAAGGAGAGAGGTTCTAAAGGAAATTCAGAAAGGATAACTTATCTTGAAGAATTTGTGGGCCATAAACATTGGAAACAACACCTAATTGGTTAAAGCCTACTAATTGGAGAATTGTTGAGAGGGAGTGATAGGTAGCAAAGAATTAATTAAGGAGGATGATAGAGGGGTTCCAGAGGATATCCATACCACCTAAGTCTCTAGTTTCATCAATAGCTATCGAGTGGAATCTATGCCAATACTTTGAATCTATCTTTTCCAGGAGTTCCAACAAGCACTTTTTTCTTGAATCGTCATTATTAATGGTTTTTCTTCAGAGATCAAAGTTTTTAGGGATCTGTGTTTGCTTAGGTTGTTGAGGCATATTATATTCCATGATATTACTTTCATTTAGAATGAGGAGGTTGGGACGAGAACTTCTTCACCATGCTTTTTATTCTGTCTGAATTGACTAGGAGTTGACCTAGTTCTTGTAATAGTTGTTTATTAGAAGGTCATCCTCTCTTTTTATCTTATTTGGTTATTTTGATTGTTTCCTTAGCTGCAAAATTTTGAATGCCTAGAGAAGAGGTAGTTGTGTTTACCTTTTTGGGTAGCTCTTACTTTGTCCTTGAGTTTTGATTTGAGGAGAGATGATTTCAGGAGCTGGATCTGATTTTCTGGGATGGAGTGGGCTTCTTTTCTTGTGCATGCAGTAGCTATGATTTGAAGGTCCAATTATTCTAATTCCATTTCATCAATATCGTCCAGATCTATTTTTATTTCCTCTATATTCTTCATTTATCCGTCTTGATCTCTGATTATGGGGTTTTCTTGATGCATATCTAGGCTTGAGGCCCCTTGGCTGTTGGGTTTCAGAGTTGTAGGGTGGATATGGGTTTGGTCTGGAGGAGATTGATGGGTCTCCATTTAGGCTTCTCTTTATTCTTCAATTGTAGCTAGTTATTCAAAACTGTTGTTGGTTCTGGGGCCTTTAGGATTGGGCTGGGGTGTTGTTTTTTCCGAGAATCTTTCTCTTCATTGGGACATTTTCAAATCCTTTTGCATCCTTTTCTTGTTGGGATTTAGGTTGGTCGAAAGGTTTTTTTAAGGGGAAATCCATAAAAATATGGCCATGGGAATGACACTTGCAACACCATAAGAGAATGTGTTTGTAATCAATAGTTTGGATCTACTCTATGTCCCTATATCAGAGGCTGATTGAGGATGGTAAATCTTTGAAACATCAAGATAAACACAAATACTAGCAAATGAGGTATATCTTCCTTGGTGGGTAGCATCTGTTATTCTGAAAAAGGATCCCAACGTGTTTTCGATACCCTCTAAGATCTTAGGATGTCAATATTCCTACGAAAGGGAGTACAGTTGGATCCATACCATTGTTGTAGTGAATTCATCTTTCTTTCGACTGAAGTTTTCTTTCCATATTCTTAAGTAAAGACCCACTGAATTAAATAAATAAGGGCCATCCTGAAATATTCTTTCTCTATCTTCTATCAGACTAAATATAGAGGTGAAGAACCATTTAGATCCCAGCTTCAGATCTACATCTCCTTTGGGCTTCCATCAAGATTTTATCCACCACATAAGGGCCTTTTCCGAGGGCCATAGTCCCATGAATTTATAGATCATGGCATGTTCTTACATATATTGGATGTGTTGCGCCATTGTTGGGAGTTGGATCTCATAATGCATAATTTCCTTTGTTTGGGGCATGGAGGTCGAGGATTGACCTTTTTTCAAGATTGTTGAGTTCTGATCCTACAGAGTCATCATGAGGGTGAAGGCACATGATCTATCTTATGTTCCTCCTCCATTGGGATGAGGGATTCAGAAGCAGGTTTTGTATTCAATTGTGTTGAGTTAGATACCAACTTAGAAAAGTTTGAATTATAGCGGGTAGGTGTGCAGCTGCTGCCAACTACCACATCCCTAAAAGAGGGGGCGATGCTACCTCCAACAATGGATGCCATCAAAGAGAACAGGGGAAAATTCAAGGTTCAGAAGTTGCAGGTTCCAGAGGGTTTCGAGCTCGTTATACCCCCAAATGTCTAAATTAAGATCACATTAAGAAGCATTTGAATTTCACATTTAAAATTCATCAATATTTAAAACTTAATATAATGTAAATGCTATGTATAAGAGTATGACAATTATACATTGTTTTCAAAAGATATTTGTCTAAATTTCAAATTTTAAATGAAGTTCAAATTTTTGTACAACAACTTTATTTATCTAATCATATAAATATATAATACTATTATTGATCATGTTAAAATTAATTAGATGATATTAAATAGCCTTGACAATTTCTTACTTAAAAGTTTAGAAGAGCACATGTATTCGAATTTAATTATACTTTGGAATGTAACGAATATGACTAATATGCCACATTTTTTATTTATCAATTTGTTTTAAAAGGGTTTTCAAGACTTCAATTTACGCAAATGACATTGTTAATAGTTATTAACATCTAGATCTCTCCAATTCTACTTAAACTCTTAAAAACGTGAAGTAGCCATTGTCATTTTTATTTTTCTTTTAGACTATGCATAAGTAATATATTATTAAAGTTTTAAGTATTTTATAATTATTTTAGCTTTTAGCTTTGGGATACATACAACTACTACTTTGAAATATTTTTAAGAGATAGATATTAGCAACTTTGTTGTTAATTTCACTTGTTAGGTCATGATTTTCAAACACAAATTTTTGGGGATTCCCATGCATTTTGTCAAGGTAGTTATGCAAATGGTTGGGGACTTGATTCAATCCACTAATGTTATTTCCAATGATCTCAAGAAGAATAAAAATGGAGCAGCGAGTGAAAAGTTATGATCTCAACAAGGCTACCTTATGTTTTAGATAACTTAGCATTCCTACTTGTTGGCCCTCGACCAAGTTTTGAGGAATATTTGGTCATAGTTGACCATTTGGTACTTCGACTGCCTGTCGAAGACGGAGCGCATAGCGAAGCAGATATCGTGGGATCTCGCCACCTTTTGTGGAACCTTTTTGGGTTTTGGGGGGAATATTGTAACAGGAAAGGGACGTCGGCCATTGTTTAGGCCTTTTTCTGTGTATAAATAGAGATCTAGGTCATGTAAGAAGAGGCCCTGTCTAGTCGATGGCTTAATGCATAAGTTGGATCTATGTGATCAGAAGTTTATGTGATTGTAAGAGATCTGTGCGTGTTGTACTCTGTGCGTGTTGTAATAGTGTTGAGTGCACATAGTGTGAGAAGGCTTAGTGCTTGGATCTACCTGGGGAAAGAGGATCTAGCGAGATGCACAGATCTCTTGTCCTGTGCAGGGTAAGGGTCATTGAAGCTCCATTTTGTAATCACTTGACCAAGATAATTTAAAGAAGACTTTGTGGACGTAGCCCGAGGGTGGGGGTGAACCACAGTAACTTAGTGTACTGTGTTGATGTGTTTGTCTCTCTCTTGCTAAGTGCTCTGATATGTTTAGATAGATTTATTGATGTTTTGTGCTTATGGGATATGAATGCATGCTAGATGTGATACATAATATGTTAAGTGCTTAATCTATTGAGTATAACCTGTTTATCATTGCTAAGTGTTAGATCTGAGTAATTACTGCGGTGCTTTGTACTTTCTGTGAAGTGTATTAATGAATGTATGTTAGGAAATAACTGATGCTAAGTGCGTTGTAAGCAAGATAATCACAGATCTGTGTCCCAGCTAAGGTTTCAGACACCTGATTCCTGCAACCACCCCTACCTCTACCTCGGGTGAGACTTCATCTGCTTCGCAGGTGTTTTCGAAAGGGTTGGTAGTTAGGGCTTTGTTGGTGCACTCTTGAGCATTGAACCCTGGGTCCGCCCCTGTGCCAACAAATGGTTCCATTGTCAGGACCTGGAACTATGATTGCTGGGAACTGAAGAAGAAGAAGCTTTGTGTGAAATAAGCTCTGTGCGTAGATCTGTTGCCCTAGTTTGCAGTATTATTTTTGACCTGCGAAGCTTTGTGATGAGAAAGAAAGGTCAAATCTAAAGAAGAGAGGTCATATCTGAAGAGAAAGAGGTCAGATCTGCAAGAAAAAGGTAAGATCTGTAAGCTTTGTTCTTTGATAAAGGTAAGAATAGTTAAAAGTCTTAGATCTGGAATCTTTGTGCTCTGTAGAAGTAAGATAAGTGAAAAAAAAATTGTTTCTAAAGCATGGATCTAGGTATGTTTGATAGATTATGTCCTAGCTTCCAAACTAGGGCATTAATAGATGAAAGAAAGTTTGATATGAATAGATCTGATAAGTATAGTGATAGATATGTTATACCTATGCATAGAAAGAATTTTGGGACTAACCAATGGATGCAGGATCCTAGAAAGAAATTTTTGCAGGCTAACCATTATGATCCTAGCACACAGTACATGAAAAGTTGGGGATCATTGAAGAGAAAGAGAGGATTAACTCTTTGTTACAATTGTAGAAGGCTCGGACATCTTGCTAAGGAATGCCCTGGGTGAAGACCCAGTTGTCTTTGTTGTAAGGCTATGGACCATGAAGTATTAGATTGCCCTAGAATGATTGCTAGACTCGAAAAGCTGAATATAGAGAAAGCAGGAGATCAAGAAACCAAGATTGTAGCAGAAACCCAGAAAGAATCAGAAAAGATATTGTTGCAGATGAGAGATACCTTGAACAACCATCGACATGTTAAGATATTAGAGATATTAAAGAAGAAAGAACAGATCGAAGTAAGAATAGGAGACTTCGACATTGACTGTGTTTTGGATGAAGAGACATAGGTGAACATTATGACAGAAGGAACCTGGAAAGTTATAGGAAGACCTGACATGACCCCTTCATTAGGAGGAATAGGTTTATTCATAGGAAAGATGGTAAACCTATGTGGAAAGCTCACTCAGATATCTATGAATTCTCATGGAGCTTCGACATAATAATATTTTGAGATTGTTAAGTTCATGGAGGACGGCGCCCCGTTTACTATGTTACTTGGTAAACCTTGGATTAAGAAAGACCAAGCCAGAAAACAGGAAGCAGAAAAGGACCTAGAACAACAGAGACAAGAGTTAAGAGAATTCATGACTAGAAGGATCGCGCAGTTGATTGAAGAACGGAAGAACAGATTAAGGGTTCTTGACCCCAGGTACTTGGATGACGAAGTTGACAGAACGCTAGAAGAACCACAGAGGACCGAAAAATATGTTGGACGAGTAATACCCGTGGACCTAAAGAAAGAATCTCAGCACTGCAAAGTTACCATGCCAAGAGAAGAAAAGAATCAGAATGAAAAAAGGATGACCAAGATGAAGCTCACTGGGAAGAAGGATAGAAAACTCATGAAGAAGAAAGCGGAGTTGGAGAAATTACAGAACATTCCAGAAGAAACACCGCAGAAGGAAAACATACAGAATTTGAGCTTCGTCGGGATAGCAGAATAGCGACATATGGCACTTCACCATGTCGAAGTAATATAGTCATTAGACGATGATATACCCATTCTGTTGATGGCTTGAACGGCTCGAAAGAAATTTATGACCTGTTACCTGGCCGTTAGACTATGCCATAATGGACAGATCAAGAGTTAATGGACCCTCCTATCCGTTGCAAGCAGTCTGTTACAGTTTTACTTACTTATCCCGTCGCGCCATGCCCAGAAGACACTTTTTCCAATTGAGATCTTGAGCTCATAGAATACCTGCATTGTGAAATAGTGACTGCCCCACCGTGCTCTCTACTCGATTACGGTACCTTCATCCCATCGACAACCTGAGAAAGTGATCCTGAGCTTACATGTCTGACGAGCTTAGCATAGAAAAAGAATTGGTGAGAGAAGTACTCGCTAGCTTAAGAACTGAAAGAGTTATGTCAGAAAGAGGAATGTCCACCAGAGTCCAAGCCTCGTCGTCAAGAGGAGTAGCAGCTTCTCCATCCACTGCTCGAGTTGGACCATCCCGACAAACCGTCGAGAAACGTACTAAACATAGAGATGACATCGTGAATGCCAAGCTGATCCCAAGCATCTTTCCCTCTTACATACCTCCTCTGAAAGGTGAAATCAACTGTGACAGTGTGCCCCGAGATTACGACTATCCTATGATCACTGCATACCTACCAAAGGGTGTGCGCACAGTTCGCACTGAGCAGACCAAGCTCGCAGAATTGAAGTTTTGCGACTTCAACCTTGGTGACCGGAAAGCCTACAGTATGCTTGCCCCGCACAAGTATCTGACGATGACAAAGGGGAATAATTCCAAGATCGTCCCTCAGCAATGGACGATGAACCTCGCGCAGTCCACCTTACTTAATGTAATGAAGATTCCACATTTTGGCAGGCACCAGGAGGTGAATGCTTGTGTAAAATTGCTACTGGTGAGCTACCATGGAGGATATCTCTTGTTGAACCGGCATATAACGATTGATCCGATGTTGACCAATCAGATCATCGGGCTGAGCATGCAGGGCCCTGACCTGCAAGACTATTACCCTGGAAAGACCGTGGATCATGCTCTTTCACAGAAGATTAAAGAGGCCTATGGAAATGTTGAAAAAGGTGTGCAAGGTTACAAGGTAACCTCTATTGACAGTGGCGCAGTGCGCCTCACCTGTCAGATGATCATAGGAAAGTTAGTCCGCAAGAACAAACCGACGCAAGTATCTGTGTTTGTAGTTGATCTCGTAGGAAAATGCGTAGAAGGAGTCCAAATGAACTGGTTGAAGTACTTGGAGGATCAACTTGAATTGGATTGCAGAGAAGTGCAAGACCAAGGATATGAGTTCCACTTCAGTTGGCTTCTCATCCTGATCGCCTTCATAGCATGGGAGATGCCATAGGATGTCGTTTTTCCTGAAACCCTACCATTTGAACCATTGGCTGCGAAGTTTAGTACATTATGGTACACGACAGATATGAGCAGGAAATGGCAGTCGAATGCCCTCTTTCACAGATACTACATCCAGTTGAATACCGTTATACAAGCCACACCTCACATTACTCCAAACACACTCCACAGGTTCAGACCCTTAATGAAGTTCAGTGCGGACCACCATTTCATATACCTAACTCCACGCGCTGATGAGCACCAGGAACATCTGCAGTCCTATTATAAACTGACATAAGAAGACCTTAAAGAGATCACCAATGAATGGTCTGCATACCTCCTCATTGTAGCAGATCCAGTGGATATTTCAGATATTAGCATCCCAGAAGCTATGCAGGACACACCTGGGCCCAGTAAGATGAAGAAGATAAAGAAGATAGAGAAGACAAAGGTGACAAAGAAAATTGAAGACATTCAAGTTGTGGATAGACACTCTGTAAGGACAACTTCTGTCACACCAGATGAAGAAGGTAATGACGAAGACCTAGAAGAAGTTGAACAACAACCAAAAGATGAAGTCGAAGTTTTAAACAAAAGAAAAGGATCACCTTT
This sequence comes from Picea engelmannii, assembly GCA_009831015.1. Classification (NCBI taxonomy): domain Eukaryota; kingdom Viridiplantae; phylum Streptophyta; class Pinopsida; order Pinales; family Pinaceae; genus Picea; species Picea engelmannii. The sequence goes on along the minus strand of ML836541.1, from coordinate 52,963 downwards.
GAAGTCTTCCATTAAAAAGAGAGCCAAAGCTATCATGACCAAGATAAAGACCACACTCAATCCAGATGACTTCAGCTTTCTCCTCGCGACTTTGAATGAAGCTATAGAAGAGATCACATAAAAGCAGGAGGCCAAGCAAGAAACGATGTACAACAGAATTGAAACCAAGCTCCAAGGAGTACAGTGAGCCCTCCAGTCTAATTGTGCAATCTCCATTGCGCCTATGCCAGAAGGAACATCCGAAGCAGGAGACGAGTCAGTTCAACTTCGTAGGATTGCTGACCTAATCAAAGTACGCCTTCGGAAAGAAGAAGAAGTAACAGCGTAGGCCACCCAAGCCCTAAAGCACGCATAGGAGGAAATCATAGAGCAGTGCCAAGCTGAACAGCAAGAGAAGGAGGCCATCCAAGAGAAGTTTGATAAAGAACACGCAAAGATCCAAAAGAAGAAGGAGCAACTTCTCGCGAAGCAAATCGGGATCGAAGAAGCAGTCAATAGAGCATTTTGATCTGTGACTGGCTTAGAACATAAGGCAGATGAACCCATAGAATGCCAAGTAATGAAGTTTGTTGAAGTCATTCAGCAACTGCAACAAAGAGTAGTAGAACTAGAGCTCCAAGCTATACCAAGCACTCCACAAGAAGAACGTGACCAATGAGAAGTGAATGCCCAAAGTACAGTAGAAAGGATTAAGGCACTCACTGAAGAATGTAATAAATTAAGTAGTAGAAGTGCGTAGATACATGAGAACCTATCCAAGAACCCTGAATTGCATAAATTGGAGTCACAGCTCCAGGAGGCAAAGTACCAAGCTGAGAAGTTATAGGTATAACTGAAGGCCCTACCGACCATAGAGAAAATGAAGAGGTCCCACGAACAGTGCGTCGTGCAGCAACAGATTCATATGATCCAGAGTAAGGTCATGGAAGTGACGCAGCAACTTCAACATTTGTAGGATAGGGCATGTCAACTATTCTTAGAGATTGAGAGCCAAGGGACAGACCTGGAACAGGTCGTGAACACATCAGAGCAGTGCTTAGAAGGACTAGTTAATAACGCACTCATTCAGGAGTTTTCCAAGCAAGAAGCAGTAGCAAAGCAACAGGTCGAAGCAGCTCGAGCGAAGCTCGAGGCCTTCGAGGCAGAGTTACCCAGAGAAGAGTGACTCGGGACGAGTCACAGGTGAGTGTTGGGGGCATGTTGGCCCTCGACCAAGTTTTGAGGAATACTTGGTCATAGTTGACCGTTTGGTACTTCGACTGCCTGTCGAAGACAGAGCGCATAGCAAAGCGAAGATCGCGGGATCTTGCCACCTTTTGTGGAACCTTTTTGTGTTTTTTTGGGAATATTGTAATAGGAAAGGGATGTCGGCCATTGTTTAGGCCTTTTTCTATGTATAAATAAGGATCTAGGCCATGTAAGAAGAGGCCCTGTCTAGTCGATGGCTTAGTGCATAAGTTGGATCTGTGTGATCAGAAGTCTGTGTGACTTTAAGAGCTCTGTGAGTGTTGTACTTTGTGCATGTTGTAATAGTGCTAAGTGCACAGAGTGTGAGAAGGCTTAGTGCTTGGATCTACCTGGGGAAAGAGGATCTAGTGAGATGCGCAGATCTCTTGTCCTGTGTAGGGTAAGGGTCATTGAAGCTCCGTGTTGTAACTACTTGACCAAGATGATCTAAAGAAGACTTTATGGACATAGCCCCAAGGTGGGGGTGAACCACGGTAACTCGGTGTAATGTGCTAATGTGTTTGTCTCTCTCTTACTAAGTGCTCTGATATGTTTAGATAGATTTATTGATGCTTTGTGCTTATGGGATATGAATGCATGCTAGATGTGATACATAAGATGCTAAGTGCTTAATCTATTGAGTATAACCTGTTTATCATTGCTAAGTGTTAGATCTAAGCAATTACTGCGGTGCTCTGTACTTTTTGCGAAGTGTATTAATGAATGTATGTTAGGAAATAACTGATGCTAAGTGCGTTGTAAGCAAGATAATCACATATATGTGTCCCAATTAAGGTTGCAAACACCTGAGTCCCACAGCCACCCCTGCCTCTACCTCGGGTGAGACTTCATATGCTTCACAGGTGTTGCCGAAAGGGTCGGTAGTTAGGGATTTCTTGGTGCGCTCTTGAGTGTTGAACCTTGGGTATGCCCCTGTGCCAACACTACTCACCCCTAATCATGTTAGGGTTAGGTTTCTTGTTTCTTAGGTTTTTCTAGCATCATTATAAAATGTAGTTTCATCCTATCGTTATGGTCTTATTGTGAATCATTGTAGTTGTCACATCTATTCTTAGATACAAGATACCAACACTCAAGCCATTTTGTATTTCTATGTATGTTGCAATGTTTTCCACCATTTGATTCATTGATAGAAATTGTTTTATTATTATAATAGTTTGCTTTCAATATTGTAACTTGTGCTTTCTATACAAGATTGTGTTCTTTCATTTCATTCTCAAGTCATTTTGGAAGAGTGGTTTTAGATAAATATGCTCTCTATTTTTTTGTGTATGTCCTCAATGAGCCTAGGGTACAAGAAGTTGGGCCTCTAACTAACCAAACTCAATGAGGACTTCCCCCTCCAACCCAAGCAATCTCTCATATCAAACAAAGTAGATAAAGAGAATGAGATAAGAAATCCTATCAAGTTGTTTCTCTAGGATCCCTTTAGCAACATAGAAACAAGATGGTGTACCAGTTCACCCATGTCCTTCTACAACTCCTAACAATAATGGAGGCACCTTTGACAAGCAATCATTTTCGAGGAATGATACCCTTCAAGGTACAATTTAATCTCGATATCCCTTGTTTGATGGCAAGATAGATGTATAAGTGTTAAAGATATAGAAAAATATGCTAGAGGGTTATTTCTCTATTCACAAATTTTCTAATAATGAAAATATTACTTTTTCTCTCTTAAAGGACATTTCTCATGTCAAATATTGGCGGGATACTTAGTGTGTGCAGCATAGTTAATATTTATTGTTGTTTGTGACAATACCCACTTGGGGTAATTTGTTGGTGCCCTCAATGATGGGTATTACTTGTTGCAAAATACAAAGACCAATACATGAGATGGTTTATCTTGAGCAAGCACAACGAGTATATTGTGTTAAAGTACATGAATTCCTTTCATACCCTGCATATAAAATTGTGTATTTGTGACTTTAAGCAACACTTGGTCCTAAAATATCGTAGTGGCCTACACAGATAAATCCAAATAGAAATGGAGTTTATGGACATCTCTTCATTGGGAGTTGCTTACCTTTATACCATCAAGGTTGAGCAAAACATTTAGTAGAAGGCTAAGAAAAAGTGTGGTGCTAGAACTTAGTCCAAACACAAGAAGGGTAAAGGCAATCCAAACTCTCAAAATAAGGGACATAGTAAAGATGACCAAGCTCAAGACAATCAATCAAAGCAACATGTAAGGAAAAATAGTGGAAATTCAAAGAATGGCATAAGGTGCAAGTGTTGTGACAACCACGAAATCGCTCGACACAATAATGGTGAATATGATACTAGACAACTATTCCATTATTGGCTATCCTAAAATCCTTAGACTCTGATTTACCCTCAATGCCACGAAATACCACATATGGGGGAAAGGAATCATCAATAAAAAATGTAGTTATACTTTCACCACCATAAAGGTCCAACTAGAGGAACTCATGGATCTCGAGGAAAGTGAGCACCTCTTCCATTCATGAATGTATGTGAAGAGGGCATCGCTACATTTCATTGTTGACAATATCATCCAAAATACCTTGATCGCAGTGCTAGTCATTAAGAAGATGAATCTACCATTAATGTTGTTCCCCCAACCATACACCATCAATTGCTTGAAATAAGGAATGAGACATCCACACTACTCATCAACGTTTCCTGCAAAACAACACCAAGCCCTTCACTGATGATGTATTTTGTGAGTTTTCCCTACTTAAAGTTTGTGATGTTCTTTTAGGACAACCATGTAAAGAAGAAACCATAATAATATATTGTGAAGAATAATGGACCCAACCTACAAGAGAGGGTTACCTAGAATAGATCACATTCCTCCTTGAAACATGTGCCCAAGATTGGATCGGTCTAAAAATCTCTTCGTCGCAACAAAGTGAAACTTCAAAATAATTCAAGTAAATCATTGCATCCTCTCATAGTTTCTTGTAATGTATCGCAAAAATTGAAATATGTCACTCACGTGATAAAATGCATCTTCCATAGGTTTTTATCCTCGCGCCATTTCGCAGTTAATTTCTCTTTCTTCACGACATGTTGCATCGCAACAATATTGTCTCTCTCACAACGTTTCGTACGGGCCCAAAAATATTTTGTGTGTGACGCAAAGTTTTCTTACTTTTGCTTTGTTTCACACCATAAACATCTTTCTATGTGACGTGTCATACTTCTACAGTGTTTCTACTTGCGCAACATTTCACGTTGGCCAAACGTTGTCTCTTTTATGTTGTGTCACAACCTTTGAATTTGGAAGGTCGAAGGTCAGAGTTTTGAAAATTCTAAACCTTAGAATTTGGAAAATATTGGACACAGATACTAAGTTGATATCATACACAGTATCAAATGAAGAAGTAAACAAATTTAGATGTATAACTCGGGCATATGCAACGTAGATTGGTGATTTGCATGTGGCTCCTTTGCTTCCTCATTGTAGAAACATTAGAACCATGACCATAACTCACAAACATACTTTAGTTCATACAATAGAAGATCTGGTGGAATTATCTCTTCATGAAATATCCCAACCCTTTGGCTCAATTCTCCCCACCCCTATTCATCCTACTATGACCCCACTTGAAAGTGAGTTGTTTGACCAACAAATAGGGTTGGATTTCGATCCAGATAACTCTTAAGGGTCCAATTTAGATTTTGATAATTTAGACATTGATTCTCATAACCCTACCATGAAAAAAAATGTTAATCACCCATAGTTGGCTCGGGATGTGTTGGCTCTACCTAGTCAATTACATAACTTTCCCAAACAACTAGAACATATGCTTCTAAAGTATGAGCTTGAGGTGGCTAGTATTCTTAAGGACCACATTGAAAAGTTTATTGTAATATCCCTAAGGCCAAACCCAATTGCAAATGTAAATACAAATGTACATAAGTTGGTGAGTTGATTTGTTATCATTTTGGTATGCACATTCCATGGTGTAGCGTGCGCATGTACTGCACAGTAAAATGACGAATTGGGTACATTCAAGGATACCGCGCGCAACATATTAAGTGTGCGCGATATTGAGGCCGGGGAGCCTTTATGTATATGATATGTTTTATAGGCTAGTGAGCCAATATTGTAAGCTAGGATGCTTACGTTTTGATTAGGCCGGAGAACCTAGATGTTAAAGGCCAGTGTGCCTATTTTTGTACATATCTCATATTTAATATAAGATACATCGATGTGCGCAGACCGACCACGATAAAAGAGATGGGGGACTAAACTCTACTAGTTAGGGAAAGGGAAGGGGCTAAGTTCAGGAATATTATATTAATATTTCTTAAATCATAAAGTATGGATAATTATGTTATCCTAAGTTCTAAGTTGAGGCCAAGTGGGCAAAAGTAGCTTCCAACATGACAAGTGTCAAGTTGGGGGCATGCATACATATTGTTGGAATTAGTTCATTTCGGGGAACTTCCCCATCATTTGAACCATCATTTTTCCCCTAATTCATCCATCACTGAGATATACAGTCAATCATCCAGGAGTATTGGCAGCCATTGAGCTATCATTCGTATCTTCATGACTTTACCTGAACCCGTATCCAAAGCCTTATGTTGGGTAATTGTTAGCTTGGGAGCGGGATTGAAGAAGAGGGTTGTCAGGTCCATGGGATATTGAAGAGGCGGGTTTTCAGGCCCGTGATCAATTCTTTGGGTGAGAGAATTGTTGGGGATTGATTTCCCGAAGGTGTTGAACTACAGCTGCAGGGCTTTGAGACTTCCTATCCGACCTGTT
>ML836541.1:33742-46874 GCA_009831015.1 Picea engelmannii | reverse complement strand
AATTGTATGCCAAATTGAGCAAGTGCTCATTTTACCATAAGCAAATTCACTATTTGGGGCACATCATTTCAAAGGATGGGATAGCAGTGGACCCTGAGAAGATAGAAGCCATTAGAGAATGGCTAGTGCCAAAGAATGTGACAAAGGTGAGATCATTCATGGGCCTTGCAGGATACTATAGTAGATTTATAGAAGTATTTTCAAATATTGCACACCCAATCACTTCATTGCAAAGAAAGGGTGTGAAGTTTCAGTGGACATTGGATTGTGAAAAGAGTTTCCAACACTTGAAACAATTATTAACAAGTGCTCCAATATTAAGGATCGCAGACCCAAATCAAGACTTCATTGTATGCACAGATGCATGTAAAGAGGGACTTGGTGGAGTCCTCGGTCAAAATGGGTTCATTATATGTTATGAGTCAAGGAAGTTAAAGGAGCATGAAATAAACTATGCCGCTCATGATTTGGAGTTGGCAGCCATAGTACATGCCTTGAGGAAATGGAGACACTACCTCATGGGGAAAATATTTGAGATGAGGACAGACCACAATGGTCTGAAATATTTGTTTGATTAGCCAACTTTAAATGCTAGGCAAAGCAGATGGTTAGAATTTCTAAGCGAATATGACTTTGATATAAATCACATCAAGGGAAAAGAGAACAAAGTGGATGATGCACTTAGAAGAAGAGTGCATGAAATGCATGCTACAACCATTAGCATGTATCAATCAGATTTGAAACATAGAATTATAGACACTACCAAATCAGATTTACAATACAAGGATTTAGTGGCAAAATTACAGCAAGGTAATTTGCAGCAGAAAATTGAAGAATACAAGCTAGATGAGGATGAAATTCTCATATACAGGGGCAGAATTTATGTACCAATTCTCAAGAATTGAAAAATATGATATTGAGAGAAATGCATAATGTGCCTTATGTTGGGCACCCAAGATATCATAAAACAATTGCAGTTGTCAAGAGCCAATATTATTGGCCAGTCATGAAGAAAGAGGTTGTTGATTTTATTGCCAAATGTTTGGAATGTCAAAAAGTAAAGGTTGAGCATAGACACCCAGCTGGTTTGCTACAGCCATTACCTATTCTTGAGTAGAAATGGGAAGCTTACTAAAGCTGGCCATTTTATTTCGGTTAAGCTCACTCACAAGGCAACGAACAATGTTGATGTTTATATGAGGGAAATTGCTAGGTTACATGGCATACCCAAGACAATTGTGTCTGACAGAGATCCAAAATTTACCTCGAAATTTTGGAAGGGATTATTTAATGGATTTGGAACAAATTTGAAATTTAGTACAGCTTATCATCCAAAAACAGATGGACAAACAGAGAGGGTGAATCAAGTGATTGAGGATATGTTGAGGATGTGTGTGATGGATAAACCATCAAAATGGGAAGACTACCTACACTTGGTAGAGTTTGCTTATAACAATGGGTACCAAGCATCTCTAAAGATGAGCCCATTTGAGGCACTTTATGGCAGAAAGTGCAACACATCGGTAAGTTGGGATAATCCATCTTATAGAGCAATGGTTGGGCCAAAATTGCTCAGGGAAATGGAAGAGAAAATGTTGAAAATAAAACAAAATTTAAAGGTTGCCCAAGATAGGCAGAAAAGCTATGTCGATAAGGGAAAAACTCACAGGGAATTTAAAGTGGGTGACCATGTATTCTTGAAAGTGAAAGCCAACAGAAGTTCCCTGAAGTTGGGAAATTGTTCGAAGTTGGCAGCTCGCTATTGTGGGTCGTTTGAAATCCTAGAGAGGATTGGTCTAGTAGCTTATATGATTGCATTGCCTGCATCTATGTCTATTCATAATGTATTCCATGTATCCTTGCTAAAGAAACATATAGCTAATGCTAATCATGTTATTGATTAGAATGTGATTCAGGTGGAGCAAGAAGGCGCTTTTCAAGTGCGTCTAGTGCACATTCTGGACCGGAAAATCAAACAGCTCTGGAATCAAGCCATAGGGCTTGTAAAGGTCCAATGAACATGGTACAGTCCTAAGGATGCTACTTGGGAGCATGAGGATGCAATGTGGGAAGAATACCCGCATCTTTTTTAGGATTTTGAAATTTAGTTGTACATGGGTACATAATGCACTGAGGATAGTGCATAAATAAGGGGAGGGTATTGTAATATCCTTAAGGCCGAACCCAATTGCAAATGTAAATACAAATGTACATAAGCTGGTGAGCTGATTTGATATCATTTTGGTATGCACATTCCATGGTGTAGCGCGCGCATGTACTGCGCAGTAAAATGATGAATTGGGTACATTCCAGGATACCGCACGCAGCATATTAAGTGTGCACGATATTGAGGCCAGGGAGCCTTTATGTATATGATATGTTTTATAGGCTGGTGAGCCAGTATTGTAAGCTAGGATGCTTACGTTTTGATTAGGCAGGAGAGCCTAGATTTTAAAGGCCAGTGCACCTGTTTTTGTACATATCTCATATTTAATATAAGATACATCGTTGCGTGCAAACCAACCACGATAAAAGATATGGGGGACTAAACTCCACTAGTTAGGGAAAGGGAAGGGGCTAAGTTAAGGAATATTATATTAATATTTCTTAAATCATAAAGTATGGATAATTATGTTATCCTAAGTTCTAAGTTGAGGCCAAGTGGGCCAAAGTAGCTTCCAACATGACAAGTGTCATGTTGGGGGCATGCACACATATTGTTGGACTTAGTTCATTTCGGGGAACTTCCCCATCATTCAAACCATCATTTTTCCCCTGATTCATCCATCACTGAGATATACAGTCAATCATCCAGGAGTATTGACGGCCATTGAGCTATCATTCATATCTTTATGACTTTACCTGAAGCCGTATCTAGAGCCTTCTGTTGGGTAACTGTTAGCTTGGGAGCGGGATTGAAGAAGCGGGTTGTAAGGCCCGTGGGATATTGAAGAGGCGGGTTGTCATACCCATGAGCAATTCTCTGGGTGAGAGAATTGTTGGGGATTGATTTCGTGAAGGTGTTGAACTATAGCTGCAGGGCTCTGAGACTTCCTATCCGGCGTGTTGTTGAACCCCTAGAAGGGAAGTGGGGCAACCGAGGGACTGTTAAGCAGAGAAGGGGCACACTTCCTTGGGTGGGACAAGCATGTGGGGAATGAGGGACTGTAGGTTGTTAGTTGAGTGAGCACCTGAGACAGAGTCTTTCCTATTGTTCATGAGCCTTTAGCCTGGTTAGGAACCCCTTTACCTGGGTGGAGTTTAGTCCCAGCTCGGGGGTGACTCACTCTTGAGAGTGATGAACAGTGTGGTCTAAGGTTGGGAGGTTCGTCGAAGGTCTACACGCAGTTGGTGATATTCTCACAAAGATAAGTGTCAATTGTGTGATTAATTTACATGTTGCATTGTTATTCACGTGTTATTTTTATGAGTTTATCCTATGCGTGATTATAGTTGTCTATATGCTTATGGGTATTGCATGTATATGCTGCATGTATATGTTTACTGCTATTTCAGTGTGAATTCATGCATTTACATAGCATATTTGTATGTTCACGTTTTATATATATTAAGCTTCCGCAAGAGTTCTGTGTGTGCATATTTTTTTAATTGCATGCAGTTAGAAAATTATATGAGACATAACTTAGTTAGGATGCTAAGTATGTTACAGTACGTTCTGCACAGAGAATGGATGTGTTCTCTGGTGTAGCGTGGCCTGGCATGAATGGTCGGGGATGTTACAAATTGGTATTTGAGCATGAAAGAGTGTTCAGGAGTAGCATGGCCTGGCCTGTTGAAGGTTGGGAATGTTACAAAGATGGTTTCAGAGCTAAGTAAAGCATCTGAGGAGTGGCATGTCCCAGCTGGTGTGAGGTCGGGGATGTTACATTTATTATATCCATTAGTTTGATGGATGTATAACATGAGGATGTTGTGTGTAGGATTTTCCCTTGTACTTTTGAAAACATTGCATCTACCTGGTATTTCAATCTACCAGTAAGATCACTAATTAGAGTTGTTACCCCCTCACACATCAAACTAACTAGAGGAGATTTTTTCTCCCATGATCCACATCACAGACAACAGTTCCAATGATAAAATTATGGATTCTCCATAGATAGTTACCCATAAATTCCTTCCACCCTATGTTTATGCCACTCACATCAGGTGATATGGTGTGTGACACACATGAGGTGCCTTGTTCTAATACTTCATATCGAGTGATAATGCTCAGTTTGTTTGACATGAAAATATTGATCATGGGTTCAATTAGATGATGAATCAGGATGCTTTGAATTTATACCTTTTGCCTTGTTTCACCTTAGTGGTCATCATCATCTTGTAGTCAAGTGTTGTCACTTTTGGGAAAAATTCTACTACTAAGGGGCTATGATAGGGGTAACATTCCATATCCATATTCACACATGACACACTCCATCTCTCCCATCTCCATTATCCTTTATTTTGGGTTCGTTGTCATATGTCACCCATGTAGGCTCATGCTTCATAGTCCCGTGAGAAGAAGGAGCTAGAATGCTTGAGGTCGATGCAGTTTCATAGAAAAATATATATGAAAGAGCAAATGATAAACTTGAAATGCAAAGAAAAATAAAGAAAAAAGAAAAGCAAAGTCAAGAACAAATAAAGAATAAAGAAGCATGAGCTTTTCCCCTCGCTAAGAGGCTATCACTCAAAGTCCTATGCAATGAATGCATATCTAACAAAAGGACTTAGTAAATGAAAGTCAGAATCCAAAAAAGGTTGAATAAATAAAGAAAAAGGAAAATAGGGGTTTCAAAAGAAACAATGTCAAGGAAAGGGTGACTCATTGCCTAAGCGCTCCATCGTACAAAGGTAAGCCTCATGAGGATGAATATCATACATACCCTTTCATGACTATGCTACCACCCATGGAGTAAACCCCAAACCATACCATATACCATTACACATACTGCTTGATGGGTTTCTTGGAACATACTTCTTTTCCTAGGTATTGGCACACCTAATAGGGGTTAATAATGATTCTCCCATACCTAAATTTGGCAAATTGAATAAATTTACGAGCTAGTGTGAAGTTTGAAGAGGATACTTCATGTGATCTATCTAGTGGCTTTTGTATTGATATGACTCGCTTTATATGGTGTATTTTCCTTGTGTACATGCCTGTGATTTTGATGGATACATTGGACTACATGAGCCCCTCCTTAGACAATGGATTTCACATGCCAACCTAATTGATTGATGCCTTGTTCCTTTGGAGGATGTTCAATAGCTACTAGCACACTTTATGGAAACCATCCTACCACTTAAGAGAGGTTATTCTACTTATTTGGGGAGACATTGAGCCTTATGATGGCATGCCTCCTTTGTTGAGACACCCTAGCACCCATGGGGTATGAATTGACCCTTTGATGATGGGATGTTGCACCTTTTCTTGATGATTTGACACCTCTTGATGGGACGTTGCACCTTTTTTATGATGATATTCCACTTTTTGATGAGACGTCACACTTTTTGGGGATGGTATGTCACTTGGAGATGAAATGGTGCACCTCTTGGAGGGAACCTTTCACTTTTTGAGCCCCTTACACATTACTTTGTAGTGAGTCATCCACTTTATGAGGTCATTCATGCCACGTGTGTTGCATCTAGCATGCATTTATGATGGATGATTTGGCATTAGATCATCTTTACTTCATCTTGGAGGCATCATCAAGGGTCTTAGTGACCTATCCACTCTTGTATCATGGATATTTTATGTCTCGTTGCCTTATATCTATGGTTTTTGAAAGATAAAGGCATTATTTTATGTTTTAGGGATTTTAATGGATGAGAAGGGTATTTGATCTCTCATTCAAATAAGATAAGAACTTCTCACTTGTAAATCATTGTTACTCATGGAGAATTATCATTGTTTGTCTACTACTTATTTCTCTCTTATGCAAATCGCTATGAATGGCTAGTTAGAACGATTTTTTGGAGATGATGTCTTTTGGATGGTTTTACTTCTCCATGGATGTTCATTGCTAGGTTTTTGATGGATGAAAGATTTCTCAAGTAAGTGGTCTCACTTTATCTTGTGTTTTTTTTATGAATGAATGTAAGTGTAATGATACTTCTCTAGTGATGGTTGTGCATTATCTTCGTTCCCTCTTAAACAGACCCTTCTTGTCAAAAAATTTGGAAAGTTATTAATGAAGTACCTTCCTTTCAATTAACTTTGAATACTTAGTAAGATACTAGGAGGATATTCTAGGGTTAGTAGTGAACAACCTTTATCATCCTAGATCCACTTACATCTCTTCAAAGGAGTCCTTAATTCACCCCATATGCCCCCAAAAAATATAGTAGGCGCTAGTATTTTCCCAACAGTCAATCATAAAACTCTAATTTCAACTTGTGTTTATTGTTTTAGGGTTAGATAACAACAATATATTGATTTTCAGCCATAAAAAGGCTAGATGTTTTGGTATTTATGCATGCACTTCACTTGAAAATTTGTAATACCCCTACGCCAAACCCCAATTGTACATATAATTGTAAATGTAAATATGCTTATAGGTTGGTGAGTCATTGGCACTTGGTTTTGGTGTCGCTCACACTTGGGTAAGTGCACATTAGTGACCTTGGAGTGCGCAGAGTTGAGTTATCTATGATTGCATATGTATTGAGGTCGAAGTGCCTGTGTGTTTATTAGGTTGGAGAGACAGATGTTAAATGACCAATGTGATCCATCATTGTAATATGTAATCACATGTAAATATTAATGAAAACACATTGTTGTTGCAGACCATCTATGTAAAAGAGTATGGAGGACTAAACTCCACTAGATAGGGAAAGGGGCCTAACAATTAAGGATAAGAGGATAAATTAGGGAGCTTAAGCCCAAAGGAATATTATATTAATATTCCTTAAAGTTTAAAGTATGGATAATTGTTTTATCCTAAGTTCTAAGGATGTGGACAAGTGGGCCCAAGGTAGTTCTCAACATGACAGGTGTCAAGTTGGGAACATGCATACTTATAGTTTGGACTTAGTTCATTTTCCTATCATTCCATCATCATTCACTCAGTCATTCATCTGTCCTTCGTACCTTCCTGTTAATTTCACCATATTTGTACCATGGTTATCTGGGAGTTGGACTAAAGAAGCGGGTTGGTATGCTCGTAGGATATTTAAGAGGTGGGTTTTCAAGCATGTGAGAATTCTCTCCAGGTGAGAGAATTGTTGGGAATTGATTCTCGAATGTGCCAAACTACAGCTACAGGGATCTGATACTTCCTTTTTGGCTTGTTGTTGAATCCCCGGAAGGGAAGTGGGGCAGCCAAGGGACTGTTGAGAAGAGAAGGGGCACACTTCCTGGGGTGGGACAACCATGTGGGGAATGAGGGGTTGTAGGATGTTAGTTTGAGTTGGCACCTGTGACTAAGTTTGCATGTTATCTGAGATACCTTATCTGGGTTAGAAATCCTTTACCCAGGTGGAGTTCAGTCCCAACTCAGGGATGACCCACTACTGAGAGTTATGAACAGTGTGATCTAAGGTTGGGAGGAGCGTGGAAGGTATGCATGCAGTTGGTGTTATTTTAATCAAAGATAAGTGTCAATTTGTGTTAATGCGTGTCTTGCGTTAATATTTATGCATTTGTTTCATGGGTTTTTCCTATGTATGTTTCATGTGTATTTCTATTATTATTTTGTATGAATCTATGCATTTGCATAGTATTTTTTTCATTTAAATTTGTATCAGAGTTCGAAATTTAAGTGGCATAGCCTAGCAGGTGGTTGGGGATGCTACAATGTGGCATCAGAGCCTCGTCTTCAACACTGAGCCTGGATGGGTAGAGTTAGCATAATGTTGAAGTGGAAATTCACAGAGAATTAATTTCAGGAGTATGTGTGCAACTTGTATGATTAAATTAGTGAAGACAAATTGAGAGAAATTTCATGGGTAATGTGAAATATCGAGCCAGAAATTGAAAACAAGTAATTTCAATTTCTAATGGGAGAAATTTGGGCCTTTAGATGACCAAATTTTTTAGTTTGCAGAACGGCCATGGACCCCAAGGAAAAATTGGGCGAAAATGGGAAAAATCCCTAATTTCTACAACAAAATTATGGAAAAATCAGTTAAGCGATGAAAATATTTGTGTGTGCCAAGTAGAAGTGATGCGCAGAAAAATAAAGGTGCTCAGGTGTGCACACTAAAAATTTGGCATTGCATAGAAAAATGAGGGTGCACGGTTGTGCACACTAAAAATTTGGTGTGGCACGGAAAAATGTGCGGTTGTGCGCACTAAAAATTTGGCATTGCGCGAAAAAATAAGGGTGTGTAGTTGTGCATACTAAAAACTTGGTGTTGTGAAAAAAAAAAAAAAGTTGCGCAGGTGTGCGCACTAAAAATTTGGTTCTACGCGGTGTAGAGCTGGTGGTGCACGAAAAATAGTGGTGCGCAGGTGTGTGCACTAGAACTGGGCGTCGTGCAGTGCAAAGCTGGGGATGTGTGAAGTTTATGGTGTGCAAGTTTGCACACTAAAATTTGGTGATGTGCAGTGAAAACTAGTGATGTGTGAAAAATAATGGTGTGCGGGTGTGCACACTAAAATTAGGCACTGCGAGGAGTAAAGCTTGTGATGTGCGGAAAAAAAAAATTATAGTGCGCAGATGTGCGCACTAAAATTCAGCATCGCGAGGTGTAGAACTGGTGGCACACACATAATATTGGTGCGCAGTGTGAGTGCACTTAACATTGGCATTGTGTATTGTGGAGAGTGCGTTGTGCGCACTAGATATTGGCACATGACACAAAAGTTGTGCGCAGTAGATATTAGTGCCCGACACAAGAGTTGTGCCCACTAGATATTGGCGTGCGACAAAAAAGTGGTGCACACTCTATATAGGTGTGTGATGCATGCCCTACATTTTAACATTGCGCGTGTAGAACTGGTGCGCGCGAAGTCAATTTGGCAATCTACAACAGCATAAAACCAGTGATTTTCTACGACTTTTTTGTATTGTTTGAAGGTCATCTTTTTGTAGGGCATTTTTTAGACCCTAGACAGTGTTTTTAGCAACTCAAATACAATGTGTCCAATGTATATATTTTTCAGCTCAAATGAAAGAGCTCAGTGATATCCTTCTAACGGTGTATCCCTTTTGTCAAATAGAGTTAGGATGAGTGATTTACAGCCCGAACAATGGAGAGTAAATTTTAAGCCCAGTTAACTTTTGAAGACCATAGCTTCCTGCTCTAGAATCAGATTGAGGCACAAGAGTAGTCTATGGAAATATATTGAACCATAGAACTCAATCATGGAGCTAAATTAAAATTATGGTCATGTTAAAAATGTTTAATATGGCATAGAAGATACATGTAGCATTCAAGGCCAAAAACATTAATTGGCCTGAAACTTCAGCTGGTTGTATCTAACAGCCCAGAACCCAAAAGGAGGTGAAACTTGGAAAGATTGTCCAAAATATGTATATGAATAAACTCAATTGGGATCCTACCAAAACTCTAATGGAGTAGGTGCAAAATGCGTAATTACAGTTCAGATTTTCACCTAGTTGAAGTATGAATAGAAGAATTAATGGACAATTTTCAAATAACCATAACTTTTTGCTCAAGACTCGAAATTGAGCACGAAAGGAAACGTTGGAAAGGTATTGGACAGTAGAATATAAATATTCACCCAGAAAATTGATCTAGGTAGACAATTTTACAATAAACCAGAAGAAAAAATTATGATGCATTATTGAACCAGTATTGTACATAATTTCATGAATTTGTTAAATTATTTAACCTAACAAGTTTTGTTGGTTGCACATCGCAAAAATTGAAATATGTCACTCACGTGATAAAATGAATCTTCCATAGATTTTTATCCTCACGTCATTCCGCACTTAATTTCTCTTTCTTCATGACATGTTGCATCGCAACAATATTGTCTCTCTCACAACGTTTCGTACGGGCCCAAAAATATTTTGTGTGTGACGCAAAGTTTTCTTACTTTTGCTTTGTTTCACACCATAAACATATTTATATGTGTCGTGTCACACTTCTATAGTGTTTCTACTTGCGCAACATTTCACATTGGCCACACATTGTGTCCTTTATGTTGTGTCACAACTCAAAAAATTTCCCATGCAATACATAATGCTTGAAGTGCTTATCGCACCTAAAAGGGAACATGAGACGAAGGTGCATTGACCAAAATTCTGAATCCCATCACACCAAATTCCCTCAAATACGATACATGTGACTTCCAAGGATGTATCAATCTGCATGAAGAAAGGGGCATGCCCATCATTATTGTGTTATTGAATGAATGGTTGGTTATTATTTGTAGTGCATAGTTTTACATGCTTTACCAATCATTTACTTGTTTTTCCGTAACATGTTTTGTCATATAATATGTTAAGCCATAAATAGTGGCTCATTACCCCTTAATTTGGGAATATTACATTAGTAATGTTATTTTATTTATGTCAACTTTATTTCAATTGTTGTAATTATACCTCCTAGTCTCCTATATATACCAAGGAGACATTTTCATTTTGAATCATCTTGGAATTGTACATTTATGTGGGCATAAGGAGGTGGTCCCCTTGAAGAGGTGGTCCTCTTTTTCAAGGTGTTGAGTACTTATTCTGAGGTTCTTTCTATGATATATTGATATTTGGTTCTTAACATATGGTATCAGAGCTCAAGGTCTTGGGGTTTCGCTACTACATCTGAGACACCTTGGAATTTTCGCTATAACTTTTTTTCTACAAAGTTTCAAAAGGAACGGCTTGGAGTATATTTAGTAGACGGATCAAGGTACGTTGGGTTAAAATTTCAGCTCCTGAGGCCTTATAATTTCGGAGATACATCCTGTGAAAGATAGCATTCTGGAATCATCCTGAAATGAGTCATTGCGGAATTTTCGCTATAAAAAAATTTTTGTAACATTTCATACCCAGAACTTTGGAGGATATTCACAGAAATTAGTAATGTATCTTTGGTAAAAAATTCAGATTTTGGTTCATCTTAAATTTTTAGATACACCCTGTGGAAGATAGGGTATCTGACTAGTCCTATTGACTAGTCTCAAGAAGGTGTTCTAGGTAAAACAATCATAACTTCTTCCTAGAGTATCCAAATTGATTGAGACTGGTTGCATTAGATAGTGGACAATATTTAGTATTTCTGGTTCAATTTTCATAATTTTATATCAATTATTGTGTGTGGCGAACGCTATACAAGTGAGATCTCCTGGAAAGGCCAAAAATCAGCAAGTTGCGGGGAAGTTACCATAAATTCCACTTGGCACATCCAATTTTGATCAGAACTATGTCATTGTAGAAAAGAAATATCATAGAACTACAAAAAATAAAGTTTCATACCCAGAAGGGTCAAAACTTTGGAGATACAACAGAAGAAAGATTGTATAGTAGAACCACCTCAAAATCAAGATTCAAAAGTGATACTTGGCCAACATGCCACCCAAAAAGGGAACTTCTACACCAAATAAGCCTCTAGACAATCCTACATGGACTCTTGATGAAGGTGAAGAAATGCTTAGGGACATAAATGATTTACAAAAGAAGACAGTAACAAAAGATGAACTACAAGAGATGATGGAGGGCTTAAAAGGGGAGATCATGGGAGGATTGAAAAATTTCATAATAGAGAGGACACCTGAAAGTGAAAATGTATCCCATGAAATTCATGATGAGGACACAAGGAAGGTGAATCAAGAATGGAGAAACTCCAACTTTGGTTTGAAGACCAATCACGTTGCTAAGATCGATATGAGGAAGTTTGATGGCAAGGACCCAATCACATGGATACTTCAGATGGAGCAAATCTTTGATCTACATAATGTGCCACATACACAAAAGGTATGAATTGCTTCTTTATATTTAGAACCCAATCAATTTGTATGGTGTCGATGGATTTGTTCTTGCAAATCACTCGTCACTTGGACAATTTTCATGGAAGAAATGATAGCACACTATGAGGATACAAGGAGCAATACCTTCGTTAGCCAATTGATAAATCTCAAGCAAAGGGTTCAATTATAGAGCACATTGAGAACTTCCAAAGATTGAATATAAAGGTAACAGATATTCCAGATGAGCACTTGATTGATGTTTTCATAGGAACTTTAAAGGATAACATTCAACATGAGGTTCGCCTTTGGGAACCCAAATAACTGGAGAATGCATTTAGGGTGGCAAGAAATGTTGAAAGTAAAAATATGGCTATGGCTACTAGAAGGACCAATCCTAATAGCTATAGAGAGAATAATTATCCTTCTTCTAAAACACCTCAACCTACAAGGTTGACACCTCAACAATTGGAGGAAAGAAAAGAAAAAGGCTTATTCTTTAATTGTGACAGCAAGTACAGTAAGGGACATAAGTGTGGTGATAAGAAAATATTCTACACAGATTGTGAAGAGGAAGAAGAACAAGAACAAGAACCATCTTAAGATGAAAACATAGAAGCAATTTCTTCTGAAGAGTTGACTCCCAGGATATCGTGTAATGCATTGGCTGGAATTAGCACTCCTCAAACCCTCAAGATTGAAGGATATATCAAAAAGAAAAAGGTAATAGTCCTAATTGATTCTAGCAGTACTCATAATTTCATTCACTATAAATTAGCCAAAGATCTCAATTGCTTTGTATACCCAGCGCCAGAATTTCAAGTAATGATTGCAGATGGAGGAACTATCAATTGCTCGGGAAAATGCAATAAGATCAATCTTACTATGGGAGAATATGTAATGAATAGTCCAATGATTTCTATACCCATGGATGGTGCTGATGTTGTACTAGGAATCCAATGGTTACAATCATTAGGAACAATGGCTTTTAATTTTCAAGAATTTTTCATGAATTTTTCATTGGAAGGAAAAGAAATTGAGTTAAGAGGTATCACAAGGAAACCCGGTAAGGTGATAAGCTCTAATGGCATGACAAAATTATTGAAAAAAGGGAATCAAGGTGTTATTGCACAACTATGCTCACTAGATGTTCAAACATCTAATCCATCTATTCCTCTAGATCTCCAAGGGATCATTGATAAGCATTCCAAAGTATTTGAAGATATTCCCAAAGGTCTTCCACCCACTCGAAATCAT